>WNGS01049469.1:28985-41223 GCA_020271785.1 Procambarus virginalis | reverse complement strand
GTCTCAGCTACACACAGGGGAAATGCCAAATTAATACAGGATAACCAATGTTGTAATTATGTTCAAGAAGGGGGGAAAGGTAAGAGACTGTACATCTCTACATCCCTCCTCCGCTACCTCCTCCTCCTCTCCCTTCTACATGTCTCGACCTCCTCCCCCCCCCCCCCATCTCTCCCCTCTACACCACTCCCCACCTCCCCCATCAACTAGTGCCAGGGTCCGACACCATCACCACTCGCTCACAACACTGTCAACTCTTACATTTATTGGGATATTTTTATACATAACGCAGCCATCGTGTCCTCTGCTTGCCAGGTGACAGGTGTGCCGGGTCCATGGCCAGGTGACAGGTGTGCCGGGTCCATGGCCAGGTGTGTGCAAAGGTTCACCTGCATGGGTTACTGCGTTCAACCTCTACCACCACAACACTGGTGGGCCACGACCAAGACCACACTGGTAGTGACCCCCACACCACAGGTGGAGCACGACCAAGACCACACTGGTAGTGACCCCCACACCACAGGTGGAGCACGACCATAAGGCGGACAGGCAGCACACATCTGGCAATAAACAGCACGAAGGTAATGTCGACCTTGAGGAAATAATTGAGGGCAGGAAATGCAAGATAATCAGAAACGTAATAACAGGTGCATTTCCCCGTGGGCACCCAGGCAGGCTTCTCACCGCTGGGAATCTCTACAGGTTAGACCTCTTGAGTGCTACATGAAGAACCTGTGTGGCTGGCTGGCCTTGTGTGTGTGTGTGTGTGTGTGTGTGGTGTGTGGTGTGTGGTGTGTGGTGTGTGTGTGTGTGTGTGTGTGTGTGTGTGTGTGTGTGTGTGTGTGTGTGTGTGTGTGTGTGTGGTGTGTTGTGTGTGTGTGTGTGTGTGTGTGTGTGTGTGTGTGTGGTGTGTGTGTGTGTGTGTGAGAGCTGCACCTCTTGCATGAAGGTGAAAACACACACCTGGTACTGCTAAGCTCTCGTGCTGTTAAAACTCTGGTTATACAGCACACACCTGGCTGGTACTGCTAAACTGGAATAATACAATACTAGGTTGTATACTGTTCCGACAAAGAGTATGCCACACATGCATGTTTAGTATGCTAGTAAATGAAGTGTCCATTTAGTATGGTATGCAGCATATTAAGGTGCAGCATAGTATACTAAATGGATAAACTGTGTTTAGCATGCTAAGGAGCATCTAAGCCGGATAAAGAACAGTATAAAATAATGCAATATTAGTTGAACAATGTATATTAATAATCTATTCACATCTTCAGCTAATACAATATTGATCAAGCAAGAATGAGTGATGGTATTTATCAGCTGTAGTGATCACATCCGATACAACGTTAATAGCAATTTATAATGACAGGTATCATCATAACCTAAAACAAAATTGAGTGACAAAGTTCATAATGGTTCGAACCATGACCCGAAGATTACACAGCGTTCAAGTTATAAGGTTTACATGTGTACAAGTATACATGTAAACTCGCTGGGTAAGTGACCGAAAGACGAATATTCACACTGTATTAAAACAGGTCTAAACTACTCACGAGTCTTAAATAATTAGACGCCATACACAGTTTCAAGTGCAGCTATGATAGAACCCAGTAGGCTCAGGAACCTGTACACCTGTTGATTGACAGTTGAGAGGCGGGACCAAAGAGCCGAAGCTCAACCCCCGGAAGCACCAACTAGGTGAGCACACGGGCGCACACAATTATATAATATATATATATATATATATATATATATATATATATATATATATATATATTATATATATAATAATATATATATATAAACATTACCAATGTTGTGGCGGTCTAAGTTCGTTTCCGGGTAAAACTCTCTCACACTTCACACTGATGGATCACTCAGTTCAGCTGCAGGAAGGGCGGGAAGTGCTGTTATTGTTCATCAGCCCGATGGCAGCACAAGTGAAAAGGCTGTAAGTCTCAGTAACTGGGCACCCACCTTACAAGTTCAACAGTTAACAATACTGGTAGCACAAACTTACTGACAGCACTGAAGTAGACAGCTTACATTAACCACTTCAGACTTCCCTTCCTCACAGCTAGCAATAAATAGCTTACAATCAAATAATAACGTACATGTCTTCGAAGCCAGTGATATATGTGTGTGTACTTAGGGGAGCCGGTCGGCCGAGCGGACAGCACGCTGGACTTGTGATCCTGTGGTCCTGGGTTCGATCCCAGGCGCCAGCGAGAAACAATGGGCAGAGTTTCTTTCACCCTGTGCCCCTGTTACCTAGCAGTAAAATAGGTACCTGGGAGTTAGTCAGCTGTCACGGGCTGCTTCCTGGGGGTGGAGGCCTGGTCGAGGACCAGGCCGCGGGGACACTAAGAAGCCCCGAAATCATCTCAAGATAGTACTTAATAAGGGGGTCAAAATAATGTGGTAGACTCCCTCTCACATTGGACTGCAGTAACAAAGTTGATGCCGTTGCTGACATTTGAGTAAATAAATACAGTGCTGAACGTAATCTTGAGCTATCAAACAGATCCTTTAAAAGCGTCATTAGATGAGAACTCTTAGATGAACTTGGAGAAAATATTATAGAACAAACAGGAACTAGGAGATCCATTCTTTAGCACAATGAGATGTGTCAAACAAAACATTTGTACGAGACAAGTAACGAGATCAGTAGAGACGTTGTCACGGCTTGAATACAACTTGACTACAAGTATATCTGCCAGTTGGGCTTGTATAGTGATCTGGATGAAGCAAAGTGTATTGTGTCTGGACAAAGACGGACACACACACTAGAACAATGTATCTTAGACTAATAAAATTGTCCCATTTAGAGATAAATCTAAACTCAAGCTGCATGATATGGCAAACCATCTATATTACAAATGATAAAATACCTGAAATTCTTGCACTGTGTCCATGTTTCGCTACTAGCAAACAGATGACCTAGTAAACAGATGACCTACGAGACCAACAACTGGCGATGTAGTGTGAAGACTAATTATAACAAACAGCAGCTTTTGTCATCCTACAACACCCACCATATAAAAAATAGTTATGTATTAGCTAGAAAATCTACCATCAATGAATAATAATTCATTATAATTGATAAGGTCTTCAGGATAGATGTGTTAATGTAATAATTTCCGTTGACGTCTAATACAGCCTTTTGTGCCCTCTGTAATCCTTTTTGCGCTACCCCTCACAGGATGAGAATGTGGTGCACAATAACCTGCTTCCGGCCACAACAATAAATCAAATCACACTTCTGTAATGCATAGATTTTGCTCTTCCTTAAGAACAAAGTAACAAATTATACGCAATAAAAGGCACTAACAAAGCACTGAATAACCCCACAAACCATCTGGTGAAGTTGACGAGAAAAGGAGTAAGAGATGATAAGACCCTCTTCAGCAAGCCTAGATACATCCACCAAGATGGACGTGTTCTCCGCACAGTACCAGGAGAATATGGACCTCGGGAGAACCCTGCACACCAGAAGCCACTATTGCACCCGGCGCCAGCTCTGATACCTGGTTGACAGGGTTCTGGGAGTTCTTTTACTCTCCAAGCCTGGCCTTGACTTGTGAGAGTTTGGTCCACTACTGTTGCTGTACCTGCCAACGACATCTTCCACACCCACCTCAACCTGCTGGTAACAAGCATGGACACGTGTCCTCAAATGCAATATCCACCGTCATTTATGAAGACAGGAAATTCCTCAGCGTATTACAATGATGCAAGGAAGACTACCGTCCTGCTTACAGATCACAGGTGGGCGTTAACAGCAGTCCGCGGCCACACGACAGTACACGCCTCACTCATCACTGTACAAGTCATTCTGGAATTCCTATAATCTGATCGGTCTCAATGCGGAACAGACTATGACAAAGGTGAGATCTCGGCTCTTAATGCTCAGATGTAATTAACATGTAAGCACAGGACGGACTGTCATCAACAAAACCAACTCCTAAGTGCACACAACAAAAATATTGGCAATGTTTGTCCAAATTGAATGCCATTATGGGAATGTTTGTGGCTTAACACGACCTGGTATGTCACCACAGGTCACACGACACTGATTCTCAAGGTGAAGCGCCACACAGGCAAGCGTCGGCTTCAGACCAGTATTCAAACCCTTTTAAACTCTGCTAGCAGAGGCTCCGACTACCGACAGTGATCTTTCTCGCCCCCACCACACCTGGATCTTACCTGGAGACGGTTCTGCGAGTTCTTCTCCCCGGGCCGGGGCTGGGCTGGTTACCCAAGTTTTGAAAGTTAAGAGGACATCCGAATGCGTTTTCCAGATCTCGCACCAACACCCGATATTATGACAATTAATGGAACAAAATCAAATGATATCTCATTAAGATAATAACACCTTCACACTCGCTCAGTCCTGGCCAAGAATGTGTGAACGTGGCATGGATACCACCTTCACTCATTTACCAGTGCTTCGTAGGCTTCCAGTGTTTTTTCTACAGTCACAGCCCGGCGTTACGCAAGACGTGATTGCCGGCCACAGGCCAATGTAACCAGAGGCAACGAGGGAGTGATCAGAGGCACAGAGGGAGAGAAGAGAGGAATGGGGGGACGGGGTGAGAAGATATGAAGAGAGGGAGTGAAGACAGGGAGGAGAGAGGAGGGGGGGAGAAGACAAGCGGGCGGGAAGAGCCAACTCAAGGAGTGGAACAGCAGGACAACTTTATTGTCTCCGCTACCTCTTATCCTTGATCTTGCTCCTCCTCCTCCTTCCCTTGCTTGTATCCTTCTCTTCCTCCATCACTATCACACCACTTCCCAACACCACCATTCTCCCCCCACCACCATCATCTCCATCATCGTCCCCACCCCCACCACCCCTCACACAACATCAACACAGTACCCCTACAACAAAGCAAGTGCTTGATATTACAGCATGATAAACCCTGTTGTTTTCATGGTGTGGCCCAGGCCACCACCTCTGGCACCGACCCCTGGCTAATGCAGCCGCTCAACTGGCAACCAGTAATGTGCTTGACCAGATCAATCAATTGCAACTTGCCAGTGGCGGCGTGACACGTGGCAATAAGTGGCAAGTGTTGTTGACGGGAGCCAAGACAAACACCTCACCTAACCAATGCCTTGGAAGCCTAAGATAACCGCTCAATGTATCCTTTTGAGGAGCTTCAACACATCCGGTAAATATCTTAAGCTGTGCAACTTTCGGGGAACCTTTACCACCAGCAGATAAGATACGCGCGCAGTAGAGCGAGAAGCATTTGACGAGTGCTCTCCACGGCATATATTGCAATGTCCCAGATAAAGGTAGCTATAACCTCTTGTAATACCTTATCCATTCATTCGCTACATAGCACAAAGGTCATTTTTCAAGGCAAATCTTTAATGCGACGGCCAGACAAGATTTCAATGCAGCGGAGCATGGGATGTGAAAGTTGTTTGGGAACTGCCGGATGTGATGAGAGGAGGAGGAGGAGGAGCCTAGCCTCTAGCACTCTCAGGAGGAGTACAAACTTCATCCCCATAATCTCTATCATTTAGGTGAAGTTCCGTGCTTAGTTTCACTTACAAGATGGAGAGTGAAGGTAAGCTGCCTTTTATAGAAGTAACAATCTGAGAAAGGACTGATGGCTGTCACACTGAGGTCTACACTAAGAGGAAATATAGGAATATGCCTTAATGCCAATAGTGAGTGCCGTGACAGGTAAAGGTGAAGTGTTGCCCAGGCCTATGTCTTGCTCGCTCGCTCTCAGCTCCAGGTGGAAGCAGGTTAACGAGGAACTCAGAAGAGCAAGACCGGTCCTTATCCATTAGAGTATTCATTATTGACATGTCAAAGATATCATTAAAGATAAGGTGAACTGTCATGCACAAAGAAATCACATTAACCTCATGGATCAATGAGAAAGTGATTGAAAAATCAATGAATCACTGAATGAATTGATAAAAAAAATTCATTTTTTATCACATTAAGGTAAGTAATATAACAAAGATAGGTAGAGATGAATATGTAATTACATAGTGTGTAGACGGAGGCTGTGTTCCTTGTCCCCGCAAGCCCAAACTAGGGTGAGTTTCCACACAGAGGGACGGACACCTACGGCAATTACTTGAAATCCCTAAAAAGCAGTATCGAGGAAAGGTTTTGATCACCTCAATCAACAACATGAAAGTAAAAGATCCAGACAACTTCTTTAAATTGATTATCCAGATTCTTGCCCCCCCCCCCGCCTGATACATATACCTGATATCGACATGAACATCCGGGTCCATTCGTCACCGGAGTGCTATATTATAAAGAAAATCTGACAGGCTAGCAGCACCAACGCTCAGGGTAATATCCACAGTGATACCTCACTTTAATAAGACTAAATTTGAAAATCCTCAGAATAGGCAAATTGTAATTAAATTTTGTAAATAAACGATGTTTAATAATAATAAATAAAGTGGTCGACCTCACAGACGCATTTATAAATTGTTTCAATGCTGTTCATTTCAAAACGGGAATATTCTCAAACATAAATTAATAATAATAGCATGATTGTTGCAGATAAGGCATAGGTAGGTTAGGTGTTTCGGTTTTGTTGGACGATTATTTGTCTTTGTAGTAAGTGGGTGAAAGATTTACAGCGTTGTGGTTCCAAAAACAGTCGTCAGTGATAGCACTTGTTCCGGAAGTGTTCGGACGTCATCGGTTGTGAGTCGTGGGTAAACGTTTTCATTCATAAACAGCTGGGGTTTGGCGGGTGGATGGAATGGAACTTGGGGATCTTTGTTTAGAGGGCGGGCTGGGATATGGTGGAGGCCCTACGGGGCTGCTTGCAAGCAACAGCCTGTTGAAGCAAGGTGTTCACACATGAGCCCTGGCCCCTGGGTTGGAGAGGGCCGGCACTCCCGAACCCCCCTTCCAAGGTACACCGTAACTTTTGAACTTGTAGGAGAGGGAGGGAGCCGCCCGTGTGCTGCATTCACTCCTGGCGCGGACCGCTCTTCACCTCGCTGCAGAATTGATCACATTCCTAATACTGAAGAGGTGATCACCCAAGCATTACGGGCTCCCATAGCCTCGTGCTTACATGGACACTTTCCTTCTGAGTAGCATAAATCTAAACCCCCTCCTCCTCCCCAAGCAGAGCCACAGTCGTGTCCAGATGCATTGGGATGGCAAAAGCGTACTCGGAGTGTTAATAAAGATGATCGCACGTACCAAACATAATCAAACGTGTAATTCTATTAACGATTACTAATTCTAGATGAGAATCTAGATTTAAGACTAAGTCATCATACTTAATTTGTTTCGGCCAATGGGCGCCGTTTATCAAACAAGAATGTCATCTAATATTTTGAACTTCTCTGGGGTTCACGGCCTTGAGCAAGTCACCTACAACCGCTCACTCTACGACACGCTGAAAAAATAGCTAAATTTTGCCACGTTTATATATGACAGGACGCTGGTACTACTATCCTCAATGTGGACTCATGGTCGTATTTAGATGGTTGAAGCCACCTCATTTTTAACCTCGCAGTCGTTTACAGGAAAATACGTACTGGATGCTTCCTACATCTACCTTTTAAAAAAAAACCGTGTATTGACTTAGCGGGACCTGCCTCACTTGCTGCCCCTGGTTTGTTATACGTGCCTCTGCTTCTGTGCGTCCTCCTCGTCCATGACGCTTAAAAATTACAGTTGGTCCTACTGACGACTCTTGTTTCATGAGTACGAGGTGACCTCAAAGTTTCCTTAATCTTTCCCTTCGACTTAATAACGCCTACCGCATTGTTACTACTCCAGGAATGTTTCTTAGTTCACCCTTTTACTGTTTTCAGGTAGAGGTTATGGTAGGCCTTGCCGGGTCAAACAGCCTGGTTGATCAGTTCAGCCACAAGATGGCCTTGGTCGACGACCGGGCCGCGGGGACGCTAAGCCACACAGGAAGAACCTCAAGGTAGGTAACCCTCAAGGTAGGCTGCGTTCTCGTGACGTTTCTCGAGCACGGGATATATCAAATGGGGGAGTCCTTACTCACACAGCACGGGAGACATCCTCCTGTTCCCGAGGCTAACCATAGCCCGTGCTTCTTGCCCAGCTTCCTGTGCCAGGTTACAGTGACGGGCTCAACCATAGCCCGTGCTACTTGGAACTTGTTTCGCGTAGCTGAATCTATAACAAAAACATCACTCAATCAGATATCGAGCTGAATAATTTACGTGTTTCACTCATGTCATGGGTCCGAGAATCATTACCTCAGATCCAGTGGAGATAAGGTGGTGTTCCGTCTTTTTGTCGTGGAATTTTGTCAACCAGATTGGTTATTATCAGCTGGGAAAATATGGGCTATACTCTCCGGAATAATGTCTTCACACTTCACGGAAATGAAATAGCATTGCCTCCTTCGTACATGAAGTACACAGGACCCGTAGATTGCTAGACCACAGCACCAGACTAGGTAATAAACAAGGGAAGGCTGCAGGCCTTCACGGGGTAGCAACCACTCTCGACAATTATCCATAACGGAAGGGGTGAAAAAAGCAGGTAAACCGTAAAACAACACTAACACAATCCCTTGCCATTGTTCCTGGAAGGTTATCCTGTGCCTAGTCCCTGAAGTATGCTTATGCTGTTCTTTTGAATGTTGATTTTGATTGTAGAGGTAACCACCCACCATATGGGGGAGCTACGCATTTATATTTGTTTTTCAGGTGCTTGCAGGATGAACTGTTAGCTCTTGGGGCTCCGCCTTAGTACGTTGTCGGTTGTTGAATACACTACTACAGAACTGTTTTCTTTTGTCATATCTTACTACTATAGATACTCCTCTCTGCTCTGACGCATGCCACACATCCCCACGATTGCAGCCGGTAGCGGTGTAACTCCCGGGCACCTATTTACCTCTAGGGTGAATAGAGGCATTAGGTGGAAAAAGAGCCTATTTGTCACCACCCTTCGGCGGCTCGTAATTCGAACCCGGGCCCTTTTGACTACGATTCCAGAGTGCTGTCCGGTCGGCCGCGCCGACCTATGTTGCGCGCGCTCATTAGACACACCGCCAGACCGCTATCCTCCTAGTTTCGTTCGCCAGCCATACTAACTTGTGGCGCGGCCACGGTGGTGACCACCGATGGGGTGCCCTGTGGGAGGAGACTGACAAGGGCTGGACTCGCCCAGCACATGTGTATCCTGTACATGTGTATTCATGTACATGTTATCTCCATCATGGCGGATTAGTATTTACCAATCTGGGGCCATATTCACGAAGCAGTTGAAGGCAAGCACGTGCGAACCTGTCCATACTTTTCTCAATCTTTGGGCGGCTTTGTTTACAATTATTAAACAGTTAATGAGCTCCGAACACCAGCAAGCCGTTTATAACAACAACAACAGTTGAATGGAAAGTTGTTCTATCGTGTAAACTGTTTAATTAATGTAAACCAAAGCCATCAAGATGAGGAAAAATGGTCCACGTTCGTAAG
Source organism: Procambarus virginalis (assembly GCA_020271785.1). NCBI lineage: Eukaryota > Metazoa > Arthropoda > Malacostraca > Decapoda > Cambaridae > Procambarus > Procambarus virginalis. The sequence continues at coordinate 31,752 of WNGS01049469.1, read as the reverse complement.
TACTCTGCGTAACTGCTTTCTGATTCTGGCCTAAGGTGTGGAGACCCGTGGGAGGCAACCTACTAATGTGGCCTGAAGACTGACAAAGGTTGTTGGATAGTGAATCTGACACAGACCTCCCTGGAGGGGCGGTAGTGAGAGAGTGAGATAAAACCCAAGGAAGTGCAAGGAGGGAGAATTAGACACTTGTGAGCGGAAGGGGGGAAGGGAGGAGGGTAGGGAGGGCCACGAAGACTGTGTAAGGCAACCCGGGCTCTATAGGTCGTCTTACGTTGTTCTAAGATCACCAATTAATGACTACACATCCCTGACCTTCTTGTGGCCTGTTCCATTAATTTGTGGAAACGCGTAAACATACCTTGGAACATAGTGGAGTCCAACACACGTTTATGTTGAAGGAAAACAGCAAAAACCTGGCTTCTTGAGTTCACATGTGTATGTATTGTGTAAATGTTTGGTGTGTGTGTGTGTTGTGTGTGTGTGTGTGTGTTTGGTGTGGTTGGTGTACTCACCTATAGGTGTCTGCCGGATCGAGCATTGACTCTTGGATCCCGCCTTGTCGAGCATCAGTTGTTTACAGCAATGACTCCTGTCCCATTTCCCTATCATACCCTGGTTTTAAAATTATGAATAGTATTTGCTTCCACAACCGTTTCCTTAATTAAGTGCAGTCCATGTTTCCCACTACTCCTCACGCTAAAAGAAAACTTCCGAACATCTCTGTGACGCATCTAAGTTTCCAACTTCCATCCATGTTCCCCCTCGTTCTGTTACTATTCCGTGTGAACAATTTGTCTATGTCAACTCTGTCAATCCCTCTGAGTATGTTTATACGAGTCTATCAGTCCCCCCCCCCCCCCTCCTCCCCTCTCCTTCTTTTCCTTAGTGGTCGTAAGGCACAGTTCCCTGAGGCGCTCCTCATACCCAATCCCTCCTAGCTCTGGGACGAGTCTCGTTGCAAAAACCTCTGAACCTTTTCCAGTTTCATTATGTGCTTCTTCAGATGGGGACTCCAGTTGAGGCGGCAAACTCTTAAGACTGGCCTCACGTAGCAGTGTACAAGCGCCCTAAATGTCGCCTTACTTAGGTTTCTGAATGATGTTCTAACTTTTGCCAGTGTAGAGTACGCTGCTGTCGTTATCCTATTTATATGGGCCTCAGGAGCTAGGATTAGGTGACACATGCATGCGTATGTAATAATGACAATTGTGTAACTAGCTTCAAAGATTGTCATTTGCTTAGCTAAACGAAATATGCATACCTGAGCGGGGTTGTGGCTGTTTTTCTACTTCCCCCGAGACTTGTGAATTTGGTCCACCGGATGTTGCTTGGAGCGGCCCGCAGACCACCTATCACCACAGCCTCGGTTGGTCCGGCACATTCTTGAGAATTCTCTAGTTGCCTCTTCGAATATTCCACTTGTTGCCGGCAATATTTCTAATGCTTCGCTGGAAGGGTGTAGGGGGGGGGGGTTCAGTTCCTGAAACCGATTATGTGCCTCTCTAAACCTTTCCACCACCGCCCACGGCATGGGTATGAGGTTAATCATAAATTGAAATTGGAATCGGATTCGAGTAAATATGGTTTAACAAAACCCCCCCACCCCCCCCCCCAAACGAAGGGAATTTAGATAAAGGCGTAAAACACGAGGCCAATAATGGGCTGGAGGTCAATGCCCCGGCGGCTATATACCACCTACAGGCACATTGTAACCCCCGAGAAAAAAATGTTGCTTTAGTGTGTATTTAATGTATAAACATCTTGAGTATTGAGGGAGGGATTATATTGATTTATGTGACGGGCGTACGCATGAGATTTAATCCCCGCGCAAACAACATTAATTTCATAAACATAACGTACAGTTTGTTGTGTTGGTTGTTAGTCTCGTCATGGTGGCCGGTGGTGTCCCCACAGCGGGTGGCCGCTGGTGGTGGTGTCCCCACACTCGGTGGTGGTTGGTGTCCCTACTGCGGGTGCGCCGATGGTGTGTGGGTCTGCCGCGTGGCCGCAGTGGTTTGGGCACCGCGGGTGGCCACCGGTGGTGGTGGATGGAGGAGTGTGTACCGAGGTCATATACTGAGGAGAGGGAACCTCCACCAATTTACATAGCGCCTTACTTGGTCCACCTGGTGTCTTGCTTGTTACACTCAGCCGCCGCGCCACTAACACATTTCACAGATGATGAAGAACAATTTTTTTTTTTGCCGTTGGGGGGGGGGGGGGGAGAGGAGGTTCTGGGGTGGTCACTGGTTGTCGGGGTCGCAGTCCTCTGATGACTGCTTTTGCCTGCCCGCTCTGGAGACCCCTCCAGGTAGGCACCAGTTTCAGCTCCTGAGCCCTGCCTTTCCAGTTACCCGGGTCAATTAATGCCTCGCGTCTCTCGTATTGAATTGTCTTTGTTAAAGTTTTGTGTTGAATTGTCTTGCAGTACTACTACCCGAATCATCTGCCACTTTTTATATTACCTTTGATGTAGATATTTACCACCTAATCCGCGGCCAGGTCAGGATTCTAATGCTTTTCATTCACTTCAACCATCCCAGTGAGTCGATTAATTGCATTTTTTTCATCTAAACTGTCTTGAAATATTGAATCCAGTTGTATTAGAACCTTGTTCAAAATGTAATACACATATTGGTCCCGGACTCGACTTAGTCAGTGTATTTATGATCTGTAAGGCACAGTGTGCTCACCTGCTGTTGCTTCATTCATCTCAACTTTGCCCACCGTGTGTGTTTCCATGTGTTCCACCTGGCTAGGTGGAACA
>WNGS01049469.1:10540-27832 GCA_020271785.1 Procambarus virginalis | reverse complement strand
CGCCACCCTGCCCCCAACACCCTCGCCACCCTGCCCCCAACACCCTCGCCACCCTGCCCCCACACCCTCGCCACCATGTCCCCAACACCCTCGCCACCATGTCCCCAACACCCTCGCCGCCTGCCCCCAACACCCTCGCCACCCTGTCCCCAACACCCTCGCTACCCTGCCCCCAACACCCTCGCCACCCTGCCCCAACACCCTCGCCACCCTGCCCCAACACCCTCGCCACCCTGCCCCAACACCCTCGCCACCCTGCCCCCAACACCCTCGCCACCCTGCCCCCAACACCCTCGCCACCCTGCCCCCAACACCCTCGCCACCCTGCCCCCAACACCCTCGCCACCCCGCCCCCAACACCCTCGCCACCCTGCCCCAACACCCTCGCCACCCTGCCCCCAACACCCTCGCCACCCTGCCCCCAACACCCTCGCCACCCTGCCCCCAACCCTCGCACCCTGCCCCCAACACCCTCGCCACCCTGCCCCCAACACCCTCGCCGCCTGCCCCCAACACCCTCGCCACCCCGCCCCCACACCCTCGCCACCCCGCCCCCAACACCCTCGCCACCCTGCCCCCAACACCCTCGCCACCCTGCCCCCAACACCCTCGCCACCCTGCCCCCAACACCCTCGCCACCCTGCCCCCAACACCCTCGCCACCCTGCCCCCAACACCCTCGCCACCCCGCCCCACAACCCTCGCCACCCTGCCCCAACACCCTCGCCACCCTGCCCCAACACCCTCGCCACCCTGCCCCCAACACCCTCGCCACCCTGCCCCAACACCCTCGCCACCCTGCCCCCAACACCCTCGCCACCCCGCCCCAACACACCAACACGCCCGTACCCATCCCTCCGTCCTCATCATTCATCCCGAGCAGATAAAGGTCTAGTACAACATATATCTGGTATAAGCAAAGGCCACAAGCTTTATAAATTGTCTTGTGACTTAACAAAGGTTGTGTGTGGCGCCTCGGCACCCAGCTCCTTTGTGTGGAGGCGGCAAACCTCATCTTCCTCCCCTTCGCTCATACCTGCTTTACTGTTCTTCCAGGTGCTTCCCTCATCACACCTGCCCTTCCCCTCATCTCCCCTAGACCTTCCCTTCTTACCATCAGTTCCCCCCTTCCCCCAACCCCTTCTTCTCACTTCACTCTCGTCTCAGTCTCTCCTCTCACCATCACTCCTTCCCTCAACCAAAGAATTTCTCATCATTATTCACTACAACCCCAGCACATCTCAGCACCACCCACTACCACAACCCCAGCACATCTCAGCACCACCCACTACCACAACCCCAGCACATCTCAGCACCACCCTCTACCACAACACCAGCACATCTCAGCATCACCCACTACCACAACCCCAGCACATCTCAGCACCACCCTCTACCACAACCCCAGACATCTCAGCACCACCCTCTACCACAACCCCAGCACATCTCAGCCCCACCCTCTACCACAACCCCAGCACATCTCAGCACCACCCACTACCACCCCCCAGCACATCTCAGCCCCACCCACTACCACCCCCCCAGCACATCTCAGCACCAGCCACTACCACAACCCCAGCACATCTCAGCCCCACCCACCACCACCCCCCCAGCACATCTCAGCACCAGCCACTACCACAACCCCAGCACATCTCAGCACCAGCCACTACCACAACCCCAGCACATCTCAGCACCACCCACTACCACCCACCCAGCACATCTCAGCACCACCCACTACCACAACCCAGCACATCTCAGCACCACCCACTACCACCCCCCCTTCCCTGCACACACCAACATATCCCTGGACTAGAACTCTGGTGACCATCAATAATGACAGTTAATGCAGATGATATTGCTTGCCACAGTTGCTCGCCTCGATGCCCCGTGCAATTGCAAGCAACATCAACCCTAAATTTAGCATAAATTGCATGTTGCTAAGAGAATAAACATTTATGCTGCTATTAAACTTGAGCCAAAATCTTCATGCCAGAAGTAAACCATTAGCCACGAATACCACGACACGTGCTGGGTATAGCAACACGTGCTGGGTATAGCAACACGTGCTGGGTATAGCAACACGTGCTGGGTATAGCAACACGTGCTGGGTATAGCAACACGTGCTGGGTATAGCAACACGTGCTGGGTATAGCAACACGTGCTGGGTATAGCAACACGTGCTGGGTATAGCAACACGTGCTGGGTATAGCAACACGTGCTGGGTATAGCAACACGTGCTGGGTATAGCAACACGTGCTGGGTATAGCAACACGTGCTGGGTATAGCAACACGTGCGTATATATAAGAAGAAATTTACAATTACAGTCAGAGTAGTTAACAGGTGGAATGCATTAGGAAGTGATGTGGTGGAGGCTGACTCCATACCGGGGAGCCGGTCGGCCGAGCGGACAGCACGCTGGACTGTGATCCTGTGGTCTTGGGTTCGAGCCCAGGCGCCGGCGAGAAACAATGGGCAGAGTTTCTTTCACCCTATGCCCCTGTTACCTAGCAGTAAAATAGGTACCTGGGTGTTAGTCAGCTGTCACGGGCTGCTTCCTGGGGGTGGAGGCCTGGTCGAGGACCGGGCCGCGCGGGGACACTAAAGCCCCGAAATCATCTCAAGATAACCTCAAGATACACAGTTTCAAATGTAGATATGATAGAGCCCAATAGGGTCAGGAACCTGTACACCAGTTGACTGACAGTTGAGAGGCGGGACCAAAGAGCCAAAACTCACCCCCGCAAGCACAATTAGGTGAATACAGTTATGGGCCTGGTGGCTGAGTGGACAGCGCTCGGTATTCGTAATCCTAGGATATGGGACTCGATCCCCGGCGATGGCGGAAACAAATGGACAGTTTCTTTCACCCTGATGCCCTTGTTCACCTAGCAGTAAATAGGTACCTGGGAGTTAGACAGCTGTTACGAGCTGCTTCCGAGTGGGTGGGTGGGGAACAACAGATACCTGGTTGATGGGGTTCTGGGAGTTCTTCTACTCCCCAAGCCCGGCCCAAGACCAGGCTTGACTTGTGAGAGTTTGGTCCACCAGGATGTTGCTTGGAGCGGCCCGCAGGCCCACATATCCACCACAGCCCGTTGGGTCCGGCACATTTCTTAGAAAACAATCTAGTTTTCTCTCGAAGATGTCCACGATTGTTCCGGCAATATTTCTTATGCTCGCTGGGAGGGTGTTGAACAACGTGGACCTCTGATGTTTATACAGTGTTCTCTGATTGTGCCTATGGCACCCCTGCTCTTCACTGGTTCTATTCTGCATTTCTTCCATATCGTTCACTCCAGGTACGTCGTTACTTTACTGTGTAGATTAGGGAACTGGCCCTCCAGTATTTTCCATATGTATATTATTTGGTGCCTCTCTCATCTCCTTTCTAGTGAGTACATTTGGAGAGCTTTGAGACGGGAGTTTTGATTGACAGTCGAGGGGCGGGCCAAAAAAGCCAGAGCTCAACCCCCACAAGCACAACCAGGTGAATACAACTAGGCGAACACACACCCACAAGAGTCAGAGTTGTCACAAAGAACCTCTTCAATGTACCTATTACAAACAGCAGAGTGGTCCTGTAGCAGTGGTCTACCTCCTCGACTACAGCCCATGTACCCGGGTTCAGGTGCCGGGCACTACAGAGATGGCCATGTTCCTTTCACCCTTATACCTCTGCTCACCTAGCAGTAAAATAAACACCCTGGAGTAAGGCAATACCCGAGAAAGGTCAGTAGTTGGCCGACAAAGGACCTCGAAAAGGCATATGGACAGGCTTCCTGTCCCCGATAAAGGGAATTAGATATAATGGACCATGATAGATTATAGAGGCATATTCAACAAGCACCATCAAAATTAACATAAAAAGTAAGTTGGAAGCCATTGCAATAAGCGAGCCGTACAAGCACCTCTTGGCGTGCACAGTTCTTGTTTACCAGATGATGGATGACATGCTCGTCAAATTCTAAACATGTCCACGCAGCCTTCACGTCGGAAACATTGACGTTTGGCCAAGTTTTCCTTCACTCATTTTCTCAACAAACTCCTTAATTAAACAGGTGAAGGTGAAGGGTTGAGGGGCAGGCCGTCATGTCCACCACACACCTGCTATCATCACCACCACTATCACCACCACTATCACCACACATCTATCACCACCACCATTATCAAACCAACACAACACACACCTCTACCATACTCCCACATGTAGCTTACCTGCGATCGGCTTCCAGAATTCATTGGTATAACTTGATCAGTGATGCTAGTGTTGGGAACAATAGAAAGCTCTACAGGGCACCGAGACGCAGCTTTCTACACGGGCTTCGCTACATAGCTATCTACAGGGCTCTGCTACATAGCTATCTTCAGAGCTTCGCTACAAGCTATCTACACGGGCTTCGCTATATAGCTATGTACACGGGCTTCGCTGCATAGCTATCTACACGGGCTTCGCTACATAGTTACCTATAGCCAATATAGATCTTTTACTACTAAAATCCTCTCAATTAATCTCATCGTTACTATACGTACTACCAAAACAGGAGATTTGATTGATGAAGATTAAGCCACCCAAAAGGTGGCACGGGCATGAATAGCCCGTAAGTGGTGGCCCTTTTGAGCCATTAACAGTATCAAGAGCTGATACTGGAGATCTGTGGAGGTGCGACTGCACCCTGCGTGACGGGAGATGTCTCAGGAGAATGAGCCGAATAATTTACACTTGGAAAAAAAAAATTTGAGACTAGTTCCAAATCTGCACATTGAAGTAACACCACGAGACCAGGAGGCATGGCAGGGATACTTAAGGTGGACAAGGATTACCTCTTCAGATTGAGAGAGAGCAGGACAAGAGAACACAGTGAGAGCTGGAAAGCGCAAATGAGCCGAAGGGACGTAAGAAAGGACTCGTACCCTGGACGGCTAGTTAACAAGTGCAATGCTCTAAATGAGGAAGTTGTGGAAGCCACCTCCGCTACAACTTTAAGGCTTGATCCCACAAAGAATTTGTAAGTCAGATTAAAGGTGAAACGCGACAGGTACAAGGATAGTAGGCGGGGCACATGGAAGATACCGAGGAAGATACACAAGGTAGCCACGAGGTACAGAGGGCATAAAGAGCTAGACCTCACCCCCCCCCCCACAGCCACTTGGGCTGGACGGTAGAGCGACGGTCTCGCTTCATGCAGGTTGGCGTTCAATCCCCGACCGTCCAAGTGGTTGGGCACCATTCCTTTCCCCCCGTCCCATCCCAAATCCTTATCCTGACCCCTTCCAAGTGCTATATAGTCGTAATGACTTGGCGCTTTCCCCCTGATAGTTCCCTTCCCTTCACCCCCCCCCCAGGAGTAATTGACAGTTAAGGACGTGCACAAGAGTCCCGTTGACAAGCAGAGGTGCAATAGGTACGCTGAGAGAGAACTCTCTAAACATTAGGGAACCAAGACTTTTAGATGCTCCTCTGGCCGATCTCTCAGTGTTCAAAAGAGAACTTGATAAACACCTCTAAAGGATACCTGATCAACCAGGCTGTGATACACACGTCAGGCTGCAAATAGCAGGGTCCAACAGGTTTGACCAGACTGTCAGACGCCCCGCCACACACTGTCACAACTACAATATTTCACTAACAACAACAGTAAACAAATCAAGTCTGTTTACTTGACCAATTCAAGTGGGGCAAGCGTTTGCCAGACACGCTATGCGTGCTAGCAGCTTTACAATGTAATATCAACTTCATTTCTATGTTCTCTCTTAACCCCCATGTACCCTGTATATAATTAAATAAATACATAATAAAGTCCATTGCACTGACCAATTGCAGGAGGCCACTAGGAGGGGAGGGGATTGGAAGCCGCCGGTGGTGTGGATTTCCTCCATAAAGGAAGAATTCTTCTTGGGATAGTGAAGACACCGCTTCTTTATTACCAGCATCCACACACCAAGTTTTTATCTCCGCCTTCACCAATGAGAGATTTTTCTTACACCCCAGCAAGAGCTTTCCCCACACTGCAGCTGTGTTCCTACACCCGGCGCTCACCACCTTTTTTCAATGGAAAGAATTTTTCAGTGTCAGAGTAGTTAATGTCAGGAATGCTCTAGGAAGTGATGTGGTGGAGGCTGACTCCATACACAGTTTCAAATGTAGATATGATAGAGCCCAGTAGGCTCAGGAACCTGTACACCAGTTGAATGACGGTTGAGAGGCGGGACCAAGGAGACAAAGCTCAACCCCCCGCAAGCACAATTAGGTGAGTACCTTGTCTGTGCCCCCCCCCCGCAAACCCCTAGCAAACATTTGATCTCCGCTCACCATAAAGTAAAATCACACTTGAAGTCAAAATTATCCCCCTTATTCATAAGGGAATAATTTTTGGCGAATCTCTACGCAGCCTTCCTCTTTGGAAAGCTTCCACTAGCTCTCCACATGTCAGTTGCTTAATTTAGAACCTGTATTTGAGGTCGATCTCGAACCCATTGTTGATGTGACGACTTATACTGAATTTTGTACTAGTTCATCAAGATTGTAACTTGCTTAGCTAAATGAATTGTGGGGTTCAGTCCCTGAGCCCATTATGTGTCTCTGTAACCCTTTCCACTACCGCCCACAAGATGGGTATGGGGTGAATAATAAATGAACTAAACTAAAAAAAACTTCCTCTTCGTCGCACCCCCCACCCCCCCACCCCCCCCACGAGGGTGTCTCTTCACCCCAGCCTGGGACTGCCTGTTCTAGATTAACGGGTAACTTGCGCTACCTTTTTCTTGCGTATCTGTTACTTTTCTTGAACGTAATGACAAAATATATAAGATGGTAAACTGGTGTCCTATATCAGCGGCAGTAAGAGCAATACAGAAGCCAACATTAAAGAACCTCTCCCACCTTTAAAACTATTGCAGGAAATTAATTTATTACGTCACAAGGTGTTGAGAGAAGAGTTCTGAAGGACATAATTGACAGAAATGTGATCCCTTACCAACTGTTTACTACATGACTAAACAGACTACCAACTTGCTCATGAAAAACTCTCCTGACGCCAAACGTAATTCCCAGAAAGTGGCGAATGTTGTTACGCCTTTACGTACCCACTTGGAGTTTATCAGCCTCGACGCTCTCAATCTATAGGCAAGACGACATCTCTTTCAAAGTTCTTGGCCAGCATCACCGAAATAGTCAGCAGACTGGACACGTCCTACCAGCGAGCATCAGATATTCCCGGAACAACCGTGGACATCAAGATATGCTCCTAGATTGTTTAGATTGACTAGATTGCTCCTAGATGCTCCACGCTTGCTCCTAGATTATTTTCTTCAAGGAGTGCCGGACCAACCGGGCTGTGATTGGTATGTGGGTCTGCGGGCTGCTCCAAGCAACAGCCTGGTGTACCAAGCTCTCACAAGTCAAGCCTGATCTCGGACCGGGCCTTGGGAGTAGAAGAACTCTCAGAACCCCATCAACCAGGTCAAGCAGGTTAGCAGAAGCACTGCATATAAAATACTCATCCAATCAACAGTGTGCTCATATTTAGACTTGCTCGTTCTTCAGCATGAACAAATAAAACTGCCAGTTCACACCCCACGCACCTCACCAACTTACCAATGAGAATAAAGGACCAGATTACCCAATTCCACTGGACAGTAACTACCATTGCACCCGGCAGATCCTCATGGACTCTAATATGGGTTTATTATTTTATATTCACTTTCCATATGCCTCTGAATATGCTAATTTGTATTTAGTTTAGTGCCTCTGGCCCATTATAAGAATAAAATAAACCTTGGAGAGTTACCTTTTCAACTTTCATCTCCAGTGAAGAGCCTAATAGAGTACATTAGTGCTAGAGTCACTGACACCTTCGGGTCAGGCTGCACACAAGAGCGCCTCGAAGGTGTTACCATCCCTCGGGCTCCCGGGATGGCTGTGTGACGGTGTGTACCTGTACAGGCGGCCGGACCACTCTTGCTCCAGTTGTCAGCCCAGTGGGAGTGGGCTGCGTTATTCATACTTATGACACTTCAGATAAGGCTAGGCTCCCTAGCCTTACCTGAGGCTACGTAAGGCTAGTTCTCTCCCTAGCCTGGGGAGAGAAAAAAAGTGTCACTTCTGGAGTGTGTTGGCGCCAGGAGCCAGAGGTGGGCGCCGCTGGGACTGCTTCGCTCCAGCTACCTCAGTCACGCTCATCGACCCCCTCATTCCTCCGCCTCTCTTGCCTTACAACTACCGTCTCGCATCTCACAACTACTCGCGCCTTCAAATTACAAAAATACAGTCTTCCCACATTCATCTCAAAATTAACCAACCCCAACGCCACCCGCCTCTACCTTCATCCCAGCACCACCACCCCGCCTCACAACCAACCCCCTCCACGAACTCATCACACGCCAAGACTTAAACCAATAGGCCGACCACATTAACAACAATCATATACACATAAGTCTTGCCTAAAACATAACCATCAACTTGCTAGCAGGTAATATTTATTCTTAGTTTAAAATTATGTTCGAGCGCCGGGCATGCTGAAGCTGCTCCACCAAAAAGGAGCTAGCGGCGTCGTATTCAAAATCAAAGCACCGAAATACTGACGCTTCCCGAGTATACACCTTAATAGGTTAGGCGAGGTGCATGGGTGTGAAGGGTTCTTATTAGGGAGAGCTATTGATAGGTTTAGTAACAAATAGTAAGATAGGGGCAGGGGTAGTAATGTTCTTAGAGCATTGTCACTTGTTAACTTTACTGTCTGCTATCTCGTATGTCTCCCTCGAGCACTGTCGGCAAGTACAACATAGTCAAGCATTGCAAGTATAACATGGCCAATGCTGCTGGTCTAGTTCTACTCCCACCCATAAAAGAGGCTATGGAAAACTTGATAGGAATATGTGAAAGAGACAGTGCAGAATAAACGCTCAATCATGCCAAACGTGCTTTGGTTGATTTAAATTCAGATGACTTTTTTTAACGAGGGTCTCAATCTAAAATTACTACTCGGAGATATTCCAGTAAAGTATTCGGAAAACACCTTATGCATATTATACTCTCAAAGGGCCCACTTGCCAGTTTTCCTGATGCAATTAGAGACCTGAGGGTCAGATTAGATGACATCATTAGCAAATTTGGTAATCTTGATACCTGGTCGAAAGTAATTGAACAGTATCTACGCCTGTACGGACGTGAACTATGGGACCTGCAAAATGATGACCTTAGTAAGCTTAGCTGTGATATCTACAACGTCATGGCACGATTAGTTTATATTAGTTCTACTGCTGTCTCATCATCATAATTGTGATATATATCAATGAGATATGATATCTTTACAATATACCATCATTATAATTCTGGCTAGGCGTCTTAGTTTAAATTATGTTCAAGCTCAATTAAAGTTCGAGCCATATGCCTACAATGTAATTTTTGTATTTATATTGTCATACACCTGTTTAGTCTAGCCAGCACTAAAATGATTTGTGTAAGTTGTTACCAATGAAGTTTCTGATGCTAATAATGACAATGTCTACGTGCTACGTTATTGTGACTTAAGTAATTAATGTCCGCTACTTTTTATGTAAACTTTCCAATTATAAATATACTACCATTTATAATTAAAAATATTCTAATTGAATTGCATTGGTGGCAAGTATAACGTGTCGAGTACTGCTGATAAGTATTGTTGTGCAGTCACACACATTTCCCAAGAGGCAAGTGGGCCATGGACCACGACCTCCATGGTCCATGGGACAGGCAGCCAGAGGAAACACCCATGTACTCTGGTCGTCACCACCTGCCAGAAACAATACTGATACACCAGTGTGTACCTCAACACCCACCACTGCTCATAACCTGAGCACAACACCAAGTTATCAAGCACAGTATCATGCAACATTAATCAAGAGCTTACCTGTTTGTCCGCCAAATATGGGAAGCTTGAGGAGACGCTTGAGAGAGTTGGATCTCTTGAGAGATGCGTGGAGTCGCTCATGGTACTGCTGGACGGGCGGGGCAGAGAGCTGGGCGGCCAGAGGTGGGTGGGTGTTACGCTTCAGCAGGAGAGGGCTGCCCTCCTTGCTGTGGCTGGGGCTGCCGCGTGACGGAGGGGTCGACGATCCCCCGACGCGAGACGTGAAGCGCCCGCCCTTGCTGCCCTGACCCAGGCCGGCACCCGAAGACTCCATCAGCTCCAGCATCACGCCCAAGCTGCCCTACGCCGCCAGCGGATCATCCCGCTTCTTCACATCCCCCGCCCACTAGATTCTGGCAAGCGCTACACACCCTCTGACCTAGCCTGACCTAGCTCGGCTCGCTGCCTACTTTATTACCCACGCGCTCTTATCTTTTGTCAACTCCAAGGGTTCCTCTGGCCCTCACAACCACAAAACACTAATAAATGCTTTAATTTCCAACGTTTCACTATTTTCTATCACTGTATTTCTTTCTTTAACCACAGATTACACTTGGCGACGTGAGTGTGGCTACGTGTGCTGTCACAGCCTCCACCGTCCACAGCACCAGCTACCAATACCCAGTTCACACATTTCCAGTTTTATGTCAATAATTCAAACTATAAATATATCACCTGGAACAAAAAATAGATAAAAATTTCACTCCAACAGAGAAATGTCAAATGATATACTTGTAGCGGTAAGAGGTCACCACGGGACGTGAGGCCGGCTATGATTTGTTCAGATCTGAAACCTCTATCTATGGGCAGCACAAAACGTCCACCAGACTGTGCGACACAGTGGTTGCCAGGATCAGGTTGGGTTACCGTTACCTGTGGCAGGTGGCTACAGGTGACAGATCTCCCAATCCTGAGCACTCCAGGTGTAAACTCTGAGCAGGAAATGCGGCATGATCTCCCACACTACATCACCGAATGCCCAGTTATTAGACCATTCAGACACGTTGACATGAGGTACCTGGAGCTTTGTAATTATTTTATTCACTCTCGTGTTCTTGAGGATATCCTCATAATGCACCCAAAATTTGCCAGCGCAGGCTACTGATCATATGGCCCTGTATGACTAACCATCCTACGAGATGGGGACTTTTAGCATCACTGCTGCCTTATTCACTCTTGTGTTGATGGTATCCTCATAATGCACCCAGAGTCTGCCAGTCCAGACTACTTATCACATGCATCTGTATGACTAACCACCCTGTCATGGGGATTTTTTAGCATCACTTTTTGACCCACTGTCCGCCCCTTCATATAGTCTAGAGCAGCTGCACAAATGCACACGTACCTAATGTGGTATAAAAATAAAAAGAGAGAGGCCGGCCGCCAGGGGACAACATGCCCACAAGTATTCCCGCCTCCAACCATCTGAACCTTGTTAAATATAGATGCAGTTCGGTACCAAATGAGCGCCGTGTCTATAATCTCATGACTTCTATAAACATAACTCTTCTGTATAAGCATAAAATATTCTCGTTCTACATACACCAAAATGTTAATATTCTCGTGCAGAACTAAACAATGCGAGCAGCTACTCATGGCAACCCATCATAAACAAGAGAGCATTTGTGGCATAAATCAAGGGTGTGGACGGTCGGTGAAGACCAGGGCTTGTTAGCTCTGGTAATCTCACATGTCATGTAAACACGTCGACAAAAACCTAAGTTTCTGAATATATCATATGGCATGAATGTATGATGAAAAATGTACGTGGGAGCACATTCCCACTTGGGTACAAAACTTTGAAGGGTGTAATCTACAAGGGTAGGCGGCGTCTCCAGGTGGATGGGTGACCACGCAAATCCACTCACAATCTTACGCATTAGAGAAGCAGTAAGACGACATGTAGGAATCGCAGGCAGTTATTGAGTGTATTTATACCTGCAAGATCGGCGAGTGTCTCACGACAACCTGCCTACGGTAATCCCTACTGTACTGTACTCACTACAGCCTAATGTAATGTTCCCTGCATATCAATAAATGGTTTAACTTACTACTAATATACAATACAACTTTTGTACAAATACATTAGGTGTTAATATTAATTCAGACCTTCAACGAGGAATGAGGCCTGCGTGGTTGCTGAAGTGGTCTCCCCCCACTCCCCCGGTCAACTGTTGGGTCATTACCTGACGACAACACACTACCTACACTTGACCTGTCCCCCCCCCCTGGCTTGGCTTGGTCAATAATGACCTCCTGGCAAGGAAGTCAATATAAACACAATATTCATAAAATATCTATCAGGCATGTAAGCCCGGCGAAACTCCCTCAATACAAACCCCATCAAACCCCTGATTGATGGGGTTCTGGGAGGAGTTCTACTCCCCAAGCCCGGCCCGAGGTCAGGCTTGATTTGTATGAGTTTTGTCCACTAGGCTGTTGCTTGGAGCAGCCCGCAGGCCCACATCTTAATTACCCACATTCACCACAGCCTTCTATGATTACTAATAAATTGATGTATTACGACTGCTGAACGATCCGGACATGTTCACGCCGAGGATGTAAACCTTAATGACTTCAACACCCAGCAAATCAGCTGCCAAGTGAATAATAGGCAGGAAAACCGGACCTAAACAACAGCCAGCTCAAACCATTGTCTTCAAACCTACAATATTTCCAAGGGAAATATTTCCAAGGGAAATATTGTACTTGTTAACATCTTTACAGACGGTCAAATTATAGACCTAGCATATACAAAAGGAACACTTGGTCTCGAACCGATTCACCGAGTCGTTTCAACCACTGATCACAAAATGCCAGGAAAAACAATAACAGCACGGTTGAGATCCTCAACAGCATACAAAAGTTACTCGGCACATTAACGAAGAATACAATAGAGTAGAATAGAATCAACCAGAGTACACAACAACAGCTGTTGATCCAGGGCGAGTGTTTACATCCACAACTCCTGAGTTTATGACTTGTGTCCGTAACTCCAAGAACCTTGTGGATTCCAGGAGGACGTTTTATTACACACAGTAAGCATCGCGGATATGCGGACATGTGCACTGCCAGCAGATAAAACCTGCTTGATCAGTTACCGCGAGATACAGTCGGTAGACAATCCCGGAATTCATTGTTTTATTGATAAAGAATTAGGCCTCATCGTCCACTGGATTGTGCAGATTCATTCACCAGATTTATAAATTATCATATAACGCGCACAGGGCAGAGGGTAAGAGTGATGGGTGTCTGCGGCCCCAGCATGGAGCCCGTACCATGTCAAGCATAAAACGAAGCTGGAAAAAGTTCAGAGGTATGCCACTAGGCTAGTCCCAAAACTAAGAGGCATGAGTTACGAGGAAAGACTGCGTGAAATGCACCTCACGACACTGGAAGACACAAGAGTAAGGGGAGACATGTTCACGACTTACAAAATTCTCAGAGGAATTGACAGGGTAGATAAGGATAAACTGATTAACACGGGTGGTACACGAACAAGGGGACACAGGTGGAAACTGAGTACACAAATGAGCCACAGGGATGTTAAAAAGAACCTTTTCAGTGTCAGAGTAGTTAACAGATGGAATGCATTAAGCAGTGATGTGGTGGAGGCTGACTCCATACAGTTTAAAATGTAGATATGATAGAGCCCAGTAGGCTCAGGAATCTGTCCACCAGTTGATTGACAGTTGAGAGGCGGGACCAAAGAGCCGAAACTCAGTCCCCGCAAGCACAACTAGGCGAGTACAGAGAGCCTGTGCCTCTGGCGGCCACTGCCATAACTCAGCGGCTGGGTCCTGCCCTTCCCGTGCTTCAAGTCAGGGACAAAACATTAGTCAAGAAGCGCAATACAAGCGAGGTCGTCGTCATTTAGCCTGCCCAACCTGTAATAACTCTTATGACCTTCCCACGGCGACATCCTGCCGCTTCTTACCCTTCCTCTACCACCTTACACACTTCCTCAAAATGCTCCCTCCATCTTCATTCTTAGTCCTCTGTTTTGTCTTTCACACCGTGTGGTGTGAGGGGCAATATGTACTCCGGCCACCTGCTGCCCCAAGAGTAGGTGGCTGGTGTTCGTCAGCCGGGCCCGGCCCGCCCACCTAGACCTTGCCTGACCAGTGGAGGGGCGGCACTGTCCTCAACCCGCACCTCACATCAACATCATCTCTGGACGCCCATAACCTCATAACCATTGTCATACAACACACATTTCATCATGAAAATATCGTATTTAGACAGACAAAAGAGCCATTTAGAGATACATCTAAGCTCACGCTGCATGAAATGGCAATGCATCTCATTACAATAGAAAAAATATCCGAAATCTTTGCACTGTATCCAAATTTCGCTTCTAGTCGATGAATAACATTTGTGAGATTAATAAATAGGCTGTGTAGTGTGTAGACCAATAATAAAAGAACTGCTCTGTTGTTAACCTGTAATATCCAATATTTACATTAACTATTATCGAAAGACCTTCCTCCAATTAATAAATAAATTATAAATATAAAAACGTTTCAATGCAAAACGTTTGGTACCAGCGGTCACTATAATTACGAAAATAAAGGTTACATGTAATTATTAATGAAAAAGCCTCAGCTGAAGTCTTATTAAGACCTTGTGTGTCCTAAGCCTTTTTTGCGTTGCCGCTCACATAAGTCTGGGTGTACAATATTTTTGTCGCCTCGGGCAGCAACAATCAATTGTCCTAGTCCACTGGCTAGGCAACAGGTAGTCCTTGTGTCCTCATTGTGAGGCAACAGGTAGGCGTCTTGTCCTCAGTGTGAGGCAACAGGTAGTCCTTGTGTCCTCATTGTGAGGCAACAGGTAGTCCTCTTGTCCTCAGTGTGGGGCAACAGGTAGTCCTTGTGTCCTCATTGTGAGGCAACAGGTAGTCCTTGTGTCCTCATTGTGGGGCAACAGGTAGTCCTCTTGTCCTCAGTGTGGGGCAACAGGTAGTCCTCTTGTCCTCAGTGTGGGGCAACAGGTAGTCCTCTTGTCCTCAGTGTGGGGCAACAGGTAGTCCTCTTGTCCTCAGTGTGGGGCAACAGGTAGTCCTCTTGTCCTCAGTGTGGGGCAACAGGTAGTCCTCTTGTCCTCAGTGTGGGGCAACAGGTAGTCCTCTTGTCCTCAGTGTGGGGCAACAGGTAGTCCTCTTGTCCTCAGTGTGAGGCAACAGGCAGTTCTGTTCGTAGCTTTTATCATTTATCGCTAAACGAACGCCATCAAAGCCAAATTAAATTACTTACACCAATACATGCTTTACATGTTATTTATTCTAGGATGATCTTCCAGGCAAGCAGTCGCCACACAGCGGGGACTACAAGCGCTCTCAACAGAGCAACGGTAGCCAACATCCCCAACGACAACGGCGGCTGCCCTACACCTTCACAACGGTGGCTGTTGCTCTAGACTCCAATAACAACAGTTGACCCCTACAACCCCCCCCCCACAACAAAGGTTGCTACCCCTACACCCCTACAACAACAGTTTCACCCCCCCCCCCTTACACACAGTCACTCACGACGTTTGTAAACACAATTACCGTCTCCATGTGTTAGAGTAACAGCATCCTTCAGGCAAGGTCCTTGCTGCTACTGCTGCTGCTGCTGCTCCCGCTGCTGCTGCTCCCGTTGTTGTTCCCACTGCTGCTGCTGCTGCTCCCGCTGCTGCTGCTGCTCCCGCTGCTGTTCCGACTGCTGCCGCTGCTGCTCCCGCTGCTGCTGCTGCTCCTGCTGCTGCTGCTGCCACTGCTGCTGTTCCCGCTGCTGCTGCTGCTCCGTTGCTGCTCACACTCGTTACGTCCATAATGTTGTGACTTACAAACTACCCTTAAAAGTCATTACTTACAACCAAGCCAATAGCCGACCGTCTTGTAGTAAAGGAAGGCGGCTGAACCGTTACCATTGAGCACAGGGATGTCAAGAGGGTTTGACAGTGAGACAGATCTTGGTAGCATCAGCTGACGACGTCACCATTCGGTCCAAGTCCACCCGTCTGGCTCCTACCTCCACACCTTACGTGCACAGTTTACTAGACCAACCCGTGCGCGCCCTCGCACGCACGCTCGCACGGATATCACAAGAAACGCCTCCATGGACAACATTACCAATAAACCACAACTACCATCAACTACAAAGGAGAATGTGCAACTCGTCTGGGAGATAAGTATCCAAATAGTAGCAACTAAGAGAGTTAGGAAGCAATTAGAGGAACAGGCCTCACGATGAGAGAAAGTTAATCACCATAGCCCCATGGATGGTAACGAAGGCGGGTGAAGTGTGCCCAGAACACAAGCAACAACCTCACTGTCTCAGCTACACACAGGGGAAATGCCAATTAATACAGGATAACCAATGTTGTAATTATGTTCAAGAAGGGGGAAAGGTAAGAGACTGTACATCTCTACATCCCTCCTCCGCTACCTCCTCCTCATCTCCCTTCTACATGTCTCGACCTCCTCCCCCCCCCCCCATCTCTCCCCTCTACACCACTCCCCACCTCCCCATCAACTAGTGCCAGGGTCCGACACCATCACCACTCGCTCACAACAACTGTCAACTCTTACATTTATTGGGATATTTTTATACATAACGCAGCCATCGTGTCCTCTGCTTGCCAGGTGACAGGTGTGCCGGGTCCATGGCCAGGTGACAGGTGTGCCGGGTCCATGGCCAGGTGACAGGTGTGCCGGGTCCATGGCCAGGTGTGTGCAAGGGTTTACCTGCATGGGTTACTGCGCTCACCTCTACCACCACAACACTGGTGGGCCACGACCAAGACCACACTGGTAGTGACCCCCACACCACAGGTGGAGCACGACCATAAGGCGGACAGGCAGCACACATCTGGCAATAAACAGCACGAAGGTAATGTCGACCTTGAGGAAATAATTGAGGGCAGGAAATGCAAGATAATCAGAAACGTAATACAGGTGCATTTCCCCGTGGGCACCCAGGCAGGCTTCTCACCGCTGGGAATCTCTACAGGTTAGACCTCTTGAGTGCTACATGAAGAACCTGTGTGGCTGGCTGGCCTTGTGGTGTGTGTATTCACTTAGTTGTATTTTACGGGGGTTGAGCTTTGCTCTTTCGGCCCGCCTCTCAACTGTCAATCAACTGTTTACTAACTACACTAACTACTTTTTTTTTCTTTTTTTTCCCACACCACACACACACCCCAGGAAGCAGCCCGTGACAGCTGACTAACTCCCAGGTACCTATTTACTGCTAGGTAACAGGGGCATTCAGGTGAAAGAAACTTTTGCCCATTGCTTCTGCCGGGTGCGGGAATCGAACCCGCGCCACAGAATTACGATCCTGCGTGTAATCCACCAGGCTACCTGGCCCCCGTGTGTGTGTGTGTTGTGTGTGTGTGTGTGTGTGTGTGTGTGTGTGTGTTGTGT
>WNGS01049467.1:0-14139 GCA_020271785.1 Procambarus virginalis | reverse complement strand
AAATAAATAAATATGTTTATTCAGGTAAGGTACATACATACAAGTGATGTTACATTAATGGATCGAATTATAGATAGAGCTAGTACATACAATGCCTAAAGCCACTATTACGCAATGCGTTTCGGGCAGGAAGAACATTAATATCTAGAACTTAATACTAATTGAGCATAAAGAATAAAATGTGTTGAGAACAAATACAAATAAAGAAAAAAAAAGGGGAACATGACTGAAAAAGCAGCACAAATACAAAAGGTTGACAAACAGCGTTGATTAAAAAATTAAAAAAAATAACAGACATGGGTTGACAATAGAGGGGTAAGGTAGGTTACAGGGAATTTATTAGGTAGTGTTTAGTTTAATCTTAAACTGGTTGAGAGAGGTACAGTCTTTAACATGGTTGGGAAGGTCATTCCACATTCTGGGTCCCTTGATTTGTAGAGCATTTCTAGTTTGATTAAGCCGTACTCTTGGAATATCAAAACTGTATTTATTTCTGGTGTGGTGCTCATGGGTTCTGTTACAACCTTCAATGAAGCTTTTGAGTTCAGGATTGGCATTACAGTTCAGCGTTTTATATATGTAAGATACACATGAGAGAATGTGCAGTGACTTAATATCTAACATATTCAGAGATTTGAGTATGGGTACCGAGTGATGTCTGGGGCCAGAGTTGGATATAGTCCTAATAGCAGCTTTGTGTTGAGTAATTAGAGGACGTAAATGATTTTGGGTAGTAGAACCCCAAGCACAAATACCATAGTTGAGATATGGATAGATGAGGGAGTAATAGAGAGTCACCAGGGCAGGTCGGGGTACATAATATCTGATCTTAGAAAGAATGCCAACAGTTTTTGAAACTTTTTTTGATATGTTTAGAATGTGTCCCTGGAAATTCAGCTTGTGGTCAATGAGAACTCCAAGGAACTTGCCATCTAATTTGTTACAAATTTGGGTATTGTTTATTTTGAGATTTATTTGATTAGAGGATTTATTGCCAAACAGAATATAGAAAGTTTTGTCAATGTTAAGGGTGAGTTTGTTGGCAGTTAGCCAAAGATGGACTTTATTTAGCTCAGTATTTACTGTGGCATTTAGAGCAAGGGGATCAGGACTGGAGTAAATGAAGGTTGTGTCGTCAGCAAATAGAATTGGTTTGAGGTGTTGGGAGGCATTTGGAAGGTCATTAATGTAGATGAGAAAGAGGAGAGGGCCAAGTATGCTGCCCTGAGGAACACCAATGTTGATGGGTAGGGTGGGAGAAATTGAATTATTCACAGAAACATACTGGAGCCTGTCAGTAAGGTAAGATTTGAGGTATTGCAGTGAGTGTCCTCTGACTCCATAATGATGTAATTTAAGAAGAAGGTTTTGGTGGTTGACAGTGTCAAAAGCCTTACGCAGGTCCACAAATAACCCAACAGGGAACTCATTTTTACCAAGAGCTGCATGAATCAAGTTAATCATACTAATAAGTGCATCGTTAGTGCTTTTTTTGGGTCTGAAGCCATATTGACAAGAGCTAAGTATATTGTGTTTGGCTAGATAAGAGTAAAGCTGCATGTTGATTAGTTTTTCAAATATTTTTGACAAGTTAGGCAAGATTGAAATAGGTCTGTAGTTGTTAACATCTTTGAGATCACCACATTTGTGGACAGGGGTTACTCTCACTTTCTTTAGAATATCTGGAAAGGTTTGGAGTTCAAGTGACTTGTTGAAGAGCAATGCAATACAGTACCAGGGGCTAAAGATCTGGAGGCTTTTTTGTAAATTAAAGTTGGTATCTCATCAAGGGCACTAGACTTGGTTTTAAGGGAAAGGATTATCTCATTGACGTCAGTGGAATTAGTAGGCTTTAGGTACAGAGACTGTGGATAGTTACCTGTAAGATATAGTCCTTAACATCAGTACTGGAAGATGGAATATCATTTGCAAGGGATGACCCAATGGAAGAGAAGAACCTATTGAACTCAATAGCAGAATCAGAGGCTGAAAGCTGACCATCGCTATTGGACAGGAGTGTTGGTTTGTTATTTAAAATCTTCTTTGATCCCAATATCTGTGAGATTGTGCTCCAAGTTTTTTTAATGTTGCTCTTTATTTGGGTAAATTTATCTTCGTAGAATTTAGTTTTGGCTCATCTAATTATTTTAGATAGCAATAACGAGTAATTCTTTGAAAATTCTTTGGAGACAGTTCCTAACCTGTACTTCTTCTCAAGGTCATGTTTTTTATTAATGGATTTAAGTATCCCTTTGTAAGCCAAGGATTGTTAAACTTTTTGGTTGTGACTTGTTGTGTAAGCCTAGGACAGTGGGTGTTATAAAGGTTAAGAGTTTTTTGAAGAAAAGATTCACTGCTAGGTTGATGTCCCGTATGTTACCTAACTCAGATTCCCAGTTGACATTATCAGCAGCAGTTATAAAATTGTCTATAGCAGTTTCATTGTGCAGCCTAAAGCTTAACTCCCTTGACTCAAGAGGTGGTTTGATAAATAGACGCTGTATGCAAGGCAAACGGCGGAATTTCTGGGAAGGAAGAAAATATAATACCATACTCGGTGGCTAACCGACCATGGTTGCGTTTGCATCATGGGGGGGGGGGTATTTAAGCGCGCACAGGGACGCACCACGTCTCGCTGTTGCGTTCCCGGACGTTACACTCAAAACGTGTTTCCACACATCAGCGTTAAGGTCTATCCCTCACAAGCTGCGCCTAAAGGAGCATCACCTTCAGCGCCAAGTGCTCACGCAATTCTTCTCATATTCTTAAGTGTACAGAGGGGGAAGAGCCTCATTCAGCTAGGAGATATGAAGACTCACATGTTGGTGCACGGTAGCGAGGAGGTGCTGGGAAGAGGTTCAGGCATCTTCGAAGTAGGTCCCCTTATAATTTTTACATTCGGCTGACAAAACCCACAAGCGTAGAGGACAGTATTCACATTACTATTTATATTATTTGTTATTTCCTATTGCTTACCTTACTTTCCCAGCCGACGATCCAGCAGTGGTGGCACAGCCGGAGGGCCGGAGGAAGCTGGAGAGCTTCCTGGCATTACGTTGGTACTGAATGAATATGTTAGGTTGGGCTGACCTAACCTAAACTACCCTAACCTAACCTAACCTAACTTAACCAAACCAAACCAACCCGAACCTAACCTAACTGGCACTTGGTTCGTCATGTTTATTTGGCGTCGCTAGCTCTTTATTTCGTCTAATTTTTTAATAAAAATATATTTTTCCAGATTAGAATTATGCCGGAGCAGCCGGCCTTTCTCCATTATCCTAAGGTACAGTCCTGCCCGTGTTCCCCTCCACGCCCGCGTGTGCGGCGCGCTGTTGTAGTTGGGATTGTCCCCGGTGCCCGGAGTGTACCCAGCGCCTGTCCCGGCTGCTGATGTTCCGGCGGAAGTGGTTCCCGCCGATGGTCCAGCAGCCGAAGGCTGGCATGCTGAGCTAGCGCCTGGGGGCACAGCACAGCTGCTGTTGTTCCGGCTGATGTGGTGCCAGCCGATGATCCAGCAACTGTTGGCACAGCAGGTGGTGAGCCAAGCTGAGCATGCCCCTGGGGGCCGAGCACAGCTGCTGTTGTTCCGGCTGATGTGGTCCCAGCCGATGATCCAGCAGCTGTTGGCACAGCTGGTGGTGTTCCAAGCTGAGCATGCCCCTGGGGGCCGAGCACAGCTGCTGTTGTTCCGGCGGGTGTGGTCCCGGGCGATGTCTAGCAGCTGAGGGCACAGCTGGCGGTGTTCCAGTTGTGCATGCCCCTGGGGGGCTAAGCACAGCTGCTGTAGTTCCGGCTGATGTGGTACCAGCCGATGATCCAGCAGCTGATGTCATAGCTGGGGGTGTTCCAGCTGAGCATGCCTCTGGGGGCCGAGCACAGCTGCTGTTGTTCCGGCGGGTGTGGTCCCGGGCGATGTCTAGCAGCTGAGGGCACAGCTGGCGGTGTTCCAGCTGTGCATGCCCCTGGGGGGCTAAGCACAGCTGCTGTAGTTCCGGCTGATGTGGTACCAGCCGATGATCCAGCAGCTGATGTCATAGCTGGTGGTTTTCCAGCTGAGCATGCCCCTGTGGGACAAGCCCATCGGCTGTAGTACTTCCAGCTGATGAGGTCCCTGCCATTACTCCAGCAGCTAAGTGCACAGCTGGTGGTGGTCCAGCTGAGCATGCCCCTGGGGGCCAAGCCCGGCTGCTGTAGTTCCGGCTGATGTGGTCCCAGCTGATGGTCCAGCAGCCGCAGGCTCCGCTAGCAGTCTTCCAGAGGAGCGCGCCCTTCCCAGCTGCTGAGGTCCCAGCCGATGTTCCAGCAGCTGATGGCACAGCTGAGGGTGTTTCACCTGAGCTTGCCCTGGGGGGCCAGGACCAGCTCTGGATGTCCTGGCTGAAGATTTTCACGCAGCTGCAAAGGTCCAGTTGCCGAGGCTGCAGATGGCGTGTCCCAAACGAGGATCTTCACGAGGGAAGAAGGGAAGTATGCATTTTCTAACCACTTTTGCTAATAATTTTGTTACAGTTCTCATTCGTCTTGTCGAGCGTAAGTGTTTCTGCAGTTCCATGCCACTTAACACCCTCTTGCCTTGGCCTGTTGGCGTCCCTTAGTACTTCCTGCTTACACTGGGGCCAGGCACAGCTGCCGTTGTCCCGGCTGGTGGGGTACCACCCGATGATTCAGCGGCTGCTGGCCCAGCTGGTAGTGTTCCAGCTGGGCATGCCCTGGGGGGCCAAGCACAGTTGCTGTTGTTCCGGCTGGAGTGGTCCCAGCCGATGTTCCGGTAGCTGATGGTACAGCTGGTGGTGTTCCAGCTGAGCTTGCCCCTGGGGGCCATGCACAGCTGCTGTTGTCCCGGCTGATGCGGTACCAGCCGATGAGCCAGCAGCTGATGGCACAGCTGGTGGTGTTCCAGCTGGGCACGCCCTGGGGGCCAAGCACAGCTGCTGTTGTTCCGGCTGAGGTGGTCACAGCCGATGTTCGGCAGCTGATGGCCCAGCTGGTGGTGCCCCAAGCTGTGCATGCCCCTGGGGGCCAGGCACAGCTGCGGCTGTTCCGGCCGATGAGGTCCCAGCCGAGGATCCAGCAGTCGATGGCCTAGCTGGTGGTGTTCCACCTGAGCAGGCCCCTGGGGGCCAAGCGCAGCTGCTGTTGTTACGGCTGAGGTGGTCCCAGCCAATGTTCCAGCAGCTGATGGCCCAGCTGGTGGTGTCCCAAGCTGAGCACGCCCCTAATGTATTTTCTCTCCTTTTTAATAATAAATTTGTTACAGTTCTCATACGTCTTGTTGAGCGTAAGTGGTTCCGCAGTTCGATTCCACTTAACACCCTCTTTCCTTGGACTGTTGGCCCTTAGTATATCCCCGCGGCATAGCGATATGGACTTCGCCGCACTCTAGGCAGCCTTCGGAGCCACCTGCAGTCCACTGGCTGAACTGTGCTTTAACATTGACTTAATTTATGTTATTTAACATAATTTATATTATAATTCTTTATATGCTACAATTTTATTGTAGTTTATTATCTTTCTATTATTCATCATCTTATTAAATTAAATTGATAATTTAATTTATGTAAAATTACTTATATAAATGCTATTATATATAATTTATTATTGGTACTTGCCGTGCCGGTGCCTACCAACTCTCGACGCAGCCCGCTCAGCTATGCCTGGGACTTCATTCAATCCTACCTATTCCTGCCTTCCGCGACAGGTGTCGCAGCCAGTTATCCCACTCTCGCAGCCTAAGTCGCCAGCAGTATACTTTGATGCGGTTCCACGCACCTGTGCCTTTGCTCTTCACGTTAACTCTGCACACCAGCCCCTGCCCACCCTTACTGCTTTATTACTTCCAGACCCACAACAGAACGAGGACGACGAAAACCTGTGATGATCGTGGAAGGCGCAGTGGGGCTATGAACGGTGGACCACGGCTCTGATGCCCACCGTGCGAGGTATACTGGGAGGCAACCGACTCCCTTCTAAGCAGACACCTCCACTCCACACCCGAGGGGCTCACCACAGCGACAACGACCGACACGGGGTCGACCCTGGCGAGTCGGCCTCGGAGTGGACAGCGTCCACATTCCCACACCCGCCCTGGGGCCAGCCATCCAGGACTGGTCTCTGCGAGGGTGGGCTACTACGACGAAGATAAACACGGAAACAACCAGTCATTCCCCACGGTGACAAGCGCTGCCTGCATGGAGTACAAACCCGGCAGTATGTACTCCTCCCAGTCCACAGTGGGGGGCTTCCCGCCTCCCCGCTCCACAGCTCGTCAAGTTGGTACTCCGCCGGCCCACCAAGCGAGCTGCGTCTCCTCGCAGCATCTGCCAAGTAGACCCGGATTGGTACCTTTTTCAGTCTGGGTCAAGGAAGACCGACTGTTTTTTAATGGCCTCTCCGGGCACGCTTACGGCCACAGTAGCGAGGAGGTGTGTTCCTACTTAGCAGCCAGCTTCCGCTCGCCCTTCGGGGGTGGGGGTTCCGCGCCGCTGGCCCTCACGGGATTGGGGGTGCTCCGTCGGAACCCCCAAAGTGATAAGCTCAATAATAGTCATCTATGATTGTTATTTTAATTTATGGAATAAATTTTGTAATAATTAATTTTGTAATTAATTTATATAATTAATTTTGTAATTAATTTATATAATAATTAATTTATGTAATTAATTTACATAATAATTAATAATAAATTAAGCCCCCACTTGATGTGCATTTTCTTCCAAGCCACAGAAAATAGACGCTGTATGCAAGGCAAACGGCGGAATTTCTGGGAAGGAAGAAATGTAATACCATACTCGGTGGCTAACCGACCATGGTTGCGTTTGCATCATGGGGGGGGGGTATTTAAGCGCGCACAGGGACGCACCACGTCTCGCTGCTGCGTTCCCGGACGTTACACTCAAAACGCCCACCCGCCTCCCGGGATCCCCTGCATCCCCTGGTCTTTTCGGGGGAAGACGCAAATGCGGTTTGCTGAGGACACTTGTCCCAATTTCCATTGAATTGTGTTACCTTTGGGGGTGCTCCGTCGGAACCCCCAAAGTGATAAGCTCAATAATAGTCATCTATGATTGTTATTTTAATTTATGGAATAAATTTTGTAATAATTAATTTTGTAATTAATTTATATAATTAATTTTGTAATTAATTTATATAATAATTAATTTATGTAATTAATTTACATAATTAATAATAAATTAAGCCCCCACTTGATGTGCATTTTCTTCCAAGCCACAGAAATGTTAGTTAAGAGAAATGTGGGGTAATGGTCTGTAGTGCTATCGGTGATTATACCTGAAGTAAGCGGAGAGGTTATTTGGTCCAAATGTGATCAAGAGTCGTGGCAGTACTATCAGTGATTCTAGTAGGTCTAGTGATTAAGTGTATGAGGAAGCAGTAATTCATACAGTTGAGGAAGCTAACAGCAGTAGGGTGTTCAGGCTCGCAGAGGTCAATATTAAAGCCCCCTGCGATAATTAGATGGTTTTTGTTCAGTCTGTTATCGAGTATTAGATTTCTAAGGTTTGAATTGAATTTGGACACATCAGTGTTAGGAATTCTGTAGACTGCACCCACAGACAGGACAGACTCGGCACCCTTGACTCTGAAACTGGCGAAGATATACTCCCCACAGCAGTCTCTAGTTCTAATTATTTTTAAGCATGTTAGTTCTTGGTGGTAGTAAAGAGCAGTACCACCACCTCTCTGAATTTGACGACAGTTGTGAATTGCCGAGTAGTTAGGCATGTTAAATAGTTGAGTAGTATCCTCTTTCAACCACGTTTCAGTAAGTATAATAAAAGATAATTTGTTGTCAATAGTTTCAATCAAGGCACTAACATCATCGAAGTGTTTACCTAGGGATCTAACGCTCAAGTTGATTACAGAGATATTGTGATTATGTGTTAATACATTGTTTACATCATGTGCTGTAAAATATCTACAATTTTGGTCATTAAAGTGATGATTGTCATAGATAGTGGATAAGAGGTTTAGTTCTGGGTCTATACTTGTCTGCATAAAAAGGCTAGTTGCAGGAAAAACAAGGCAAGAGTGCCAAAATACAAAAAAGAAAATAAAAATATCAAAAATATTTGAAAAAATTATTTACAAACAGCTCTATTCCTACCTCGTAAAATTCGACATACTCAGCCCCTGCCAGTTTGGCTTCCGGTCCCAAAAGAGCACCAACGATGCAATCATTAGTCTCCTTGACGTAATCTACTCAGCCCTTGACAAAAATGAGTTTCCAATTGGACTCTTCATTGACCTAAGAAAAGCCTTTGATACTGTTAATCACAACTACCTCTTACTTAAACTTCAGCATTATGGAATCCGTGGCCTTGCCCTTGACTACATCCGATCCTATCTTAGTGACAGACACCAATATGTAACCATCAATGATACAACTTCTTCCACTCTACCAATTACCGTTGGAGTGCCTCAGGGCAGTATCTTAGGACCTCTTCTATTTCTTATATATATAAATGATCTGCCTAATGTCTCTAATATTCTCAAACCTATATTGTTTGCTGATGATACTACCCTTATCTATTCAGACCTCAACCCACATACACTAAATAATGTTGTGAATAATGAATTAAAAAAAGTCCACTTCTGGATGTCAACTAACAAACTAACATTAAACATTGAAAAGACTTACTACATCTTATTTGGAAGCAAATCATCAAATGCAATTCAGCTACAGATAGACAATATTAACATCAGTAATAAAAATGATGGCAAGTTTCTTGGCCTATTCCTAGACAAGAGACTCAACTTCAGCACCCACATACAACACATAACTAAGAAAGTCTCTAAAACAGTTGGTATACTCTCCAAAATCAGATATTATGTTCCTAACTCCGCTCTCCTCTCACTATATTATGCACTAATCTACCCCTATCTTAATTATGGTATCTGTGCATGGGGGTCTACCACTGCAAACCACCTTAAGCCCATCATCACGCAGCAAAAATCTGCTATCAGAATAATAACTAACTCAGCTTTTAGACAACATTCAGCTCCCTTGTTTAAATCTCTAAACTTGCTAAATATTAACTCCCTCCACACATTCTCTTGTGTCAACTACATTTACAAAACCCTGTTTTTAAATGCAAACCATGCTCTGAAACTCTCCCTGGATGGATGTAATAGGACCCATTTTCACCACACCAGAAATAAATATCTCTTTGATATCCCCAGGGTCAAACTTAATCTGTGTAACACTCTATGCAAATTAAGGGACCTAGTCTATGGAACTCACTCCCTAGTGAATTGAAAAACTGTAAAAGTTTGCCTTATTTAAAACAAAACCAAAAAGTACCTGATTTCATCTTCTTAGTTTCCTACACTGAGCTTTAAATTTGCTCTGTACCTAGTGTTACCCAATCTCCTAATTTTTATGTATTTAACCCTACCAACCTTATCATTGTGTTCATTGCTGTCTTCTTTTATGTGCTAGCCATATGCTGTTTTGTGCCTACCAATTTTTGTCAACTACCATTCAAGCTGTCATTGCAATCAATCTTAGCTGCCTATGTGCTTTAATCCACTGTACCTACAATTTTCTCTATATTTTTTTTTTCTTGCCATGTATCTGTTATCATTTTTTTATAAATCTTGCAAGTATTTACCTACTTAAAATTTTCTTAGATTAAGGACCTGCCCGAAACGCTGCGCGTACTAGTGGCTTTACAAGACTGTAATTACCATTTTATGTATCCACACATTCCCAATGTACCTTCTTGTATATGCATAAATAAATAAAAAAAAGTAGAATAAAAATTCTAAAGTAATATAAACTTAATGGTAATTTAAGTAATAAAAACTTAATGGGAACTAGGAATGTAAATAATGAACTAGAATAATTAATAATAATAGATGACCAAAAAAGTCAAAAAGCAATTATGAAATCTATAAAATGAAAAGCTTGCTTACTATACTATTATAAGTACACTATAGTTTAATACTAAAGTTACACTAAGACAAAATGAGGTAGCTTAAATAGAGATACCAACTAGGAGTAAATAGTTCTACTAGAAATAGTAGAACCAACTAGGAAGGAGAACACGCTGGACCTCATTTTCACTAATAATGATGAATTGATCAGGAACATAATGATTACAAATACCTGTTACTCAGATCACAACTTAATTGAAGTTATGACAACCATGGGGAATAGACCTTCAAAACCAGTCCAGATTCCCGGTGGAGAGATTTCAGCAAATTCAACTTCAATAATAACAGATAAACTGGGAGCAAATAAACCAGGACTTCACAAAAATAAACTGGGAAGAACAAGCTAGAAAATGCGAACCTGAACCAGTGCCTGGAAAAAATAAGCTCAGTAGCACTAGAAATATGTACAAACCGCATGCTCCTAAGAAAAAAGAGGAAGAGATGCAGATTGGAACGAGAACATCGTTCCCTATATAAGCGAAGAAACGAATCGCGGAACAACTTGAGAGTCGCACCCTATCTCAGGAACGGCGAACAAGGTTAGGTAGCGAAATAGGAAAATTGAACTCAAGCTACAAGAATCATACAAAACCCAGGAGAGGCAAAGAGAGCAAAAGGCCATCAGTGAAATAGAGAGAAACCCGAATATTTTTTCTCTTATGCAAAATCAAGATAAAAAACCACATCTAGTATCGGGCCCCTGCGAAAGGAAGATGGAACTTTCACCGATGACAACAAAGAAATGAGCGAGCTACTGAGGAAGCAGTACGACTCTGTTTTCAGCGAGCCATTAAACGCACTAAAGATCGATAACCCAAATGAATTTTTCATGGATATGATACCAACATCAAATCATATATCAGACTTCACCCTATCCCCACTGGACTTTGAAGAAGCCATAAACAGTATGCCTATGCACTCTGCACCAGGCCCGGATTNNNTATGAGAACCTGAACCAGTGCCTGGAAAAAATAAGCTCAGTAGCACTAGAAATATGTACAAACCGCATCCCCTAAGGAAAAAGAGGAAGAGATGCAGATTGGAAAGAGAACGTCGTTCCTGTATAGGCGAAGAAAACGAATCGCGGAACAACTTGAGAGTCGCACCCTATCTCAGGAACGGCGAAGAAGGTTAGGTTGCGAAATAGGAAAAATTGAACTCAAGCTACAAGAATCATACAAAACCCAGGAGAGGCAAAGAGAGCAAAAGGCCATCAGTGAAATAGAGAGAAACCCGAAATATTTTTCTCCTATGCAAAATCAAGATCAAAAACCACATCTAGTATTGGGACCCTGCAAAAGGAAGATGGAACTTTCACCGATGACAACAAAGAAATGAGCGAGCTACTGAGGAAGCAATACGACTCTGTCTTCAGCGAGCCATTAAACGCACTAAAGATCGATAACCCAAATGAATTTTTCATGGATATGATACCAACATCAAATCATATATCAGACGTCACCCTATCCCCACTGGACTTTGAAGAAGCCATAAACAGTATGCCTATGCACTCCGCACCAGGTCCGGATTCTTGGAACTCCATATTCATCAAGAACTGTAAAAAAACACTATCGCAGGCCCTTCACATTCTGTGGAGACAAAGCCTAGATACTGGCGTTATTCCTGATATACTAAAAACAGCAGAGATAGCACCACTTCATAAAGGAGGAAATAAGGCAGAGGCAAAAAATTACAGACCGATAGCGTTAACATCGCACATCATTAAAATTTTTGAGAGAGTGCTAAGAAGTAAGCTCACAAAATACATGGAATCACAGCATCTCCATAACCCCGACAACATGGTTTCAGAACAGGGCGCTCTTGCCTGTCGCAGTTGCTGGACCACTATGATATGGCATTAGATGCTATGGAAGACAAACAAAACGCTGATGTAATTTACACAGATTTCGCAAAAGCTTTTGATAAATGTGACCATGGTGTTATTGCACATAAAATGCGCTCAAAAGGAATTACCGGAAAAATAGGCAGATGGATCTACAATTTCCTGACCAACAGAACCCAATGTGTAATAGTCAACAAAATAAAATCCAGCCCATCAACCGTTAAGAGCTCAGTCCCTCAGGGTACTGTGCTTGCTCCAGTACTTTTCTCATCCTCATATCGGACATAGACAAGAACACAACCTATAGCACTGTATCATCCTTTGCAGATGACACCAGGATCTTCATGAGAGTAGGCAACATAGAGGACACGGCAAACCTCCAGTCAGATGTAGATCAGGTCTTTCTATGGGCTACAGAAAATAATATGGTGTTTAACGAAGATAAGTTCCAGCTCATGCGCTATGGAAAAAATGAAAATATAAAAACGGAAACCACGTACAAAACTCAGACAAATCATAACATAGCACGAAAAGGCAATGTAAAGGATTTGGGTGTACTCATGTCGGAAGACCTTACCTTTAAAGAACACAATAAAGTGGCCGTCACAACTGCACGAAAAATGACAGGTTGGATAACAAGAACTTTTCACACTAGAGATGCTATACCGATGATGATACTTTTCAAAACGCTTGTGCTCTCTAGAGTGGAGTACTGCTGCACAATGACAGCCCCTTTCAAAGCTGGAGAAATTGCTGACCTGGAGAGCGTGCAGAGATCCTTTACTGCTAGAATCCACTCGGTAAAACATCTAAACTATTGGGACCGACTAAAGAGCCTAAATCTGTACTCCCTTGAGCGCAGGCGGGAGAGATACATAATAATTTACACATGGAAAATATTAGAGGGGCTGGTCCCAAACCTGCACACAGAAATAACATCACATGAGACCAGAAGACATGGCAGGATGTGCAGAATACCCCCGTTGAAAAACAGAGGTGCAACTGGTACTCTGAGAGAGAACTCTATCAACATCAGGGGCCCGAGACTGTTCAACACGCTCCCGCTACACATAAGGGGCATAACTGGCAAACCCCTCGCAGTGTTCAAGAGAGAAGTGGACAAGCACTTCCAAAGGATTCCTGATCAACCAGGCTGTGACTCATATGTCAGGCTGCGAGCAGCCGCGTCCAACAGCCTGGTTGATCAGTCCAGCAACCAGGAGGCCTGGTCGATGACCGGGCCGCGGGGACGCTAAGCCCCGGAAGCACCTCAAGGTAACCTCAAGGTAGACGTGGTGGAGAGGCCCTTCTGTGAGAGAGTGTGTGACTCCTGTCTATCTGCCCAGTTGAAGGAGCCTGGAGAACGTGAGAGAAGAGTTGCTGACAATCTCCAGAGTTATTATTTTCATTTTCTTGTATCACTTGTAATCATATGTGTGATCATGTAATTTGTGTCAGTAAATTCACACATTTTATTATTGTGTTTAAGTGTGCCTCCATTATTATATTTCTATATGAGCATACACGAAGGTTATCATAGTACCACCTAGGGGACACCACGTTCTCTATGGAAGTTCTCATTGCCTGGAGAGTGGTAAAACAGCACAGACTGATATAAAAGTGTATCCTTAGCCATTCGAGCAGTACTAGTGCCTGAATGGTGGTAACTAATAACGTGGTGGCTAGAGAGAGGTAAAGCCACACGGACCTTCAGGGAAGAGTACCCTGGGCCGACAGTCCAATAGTAGATCTTGGGAGTAGCAACACTCGGGCAACAAACAATATATAATATACCCACTGAACTGCATTGCTGGGGTGCAGATATAATGACCCAGCTGGCGACCTTGATAAGAAGAGAATATAGAAGATAGGCGGGAAAGGAGTTCCTGCAACCTTTTTGTCTGGCAGGCAAGACTCAGGGAGGTTATAGTGATAAGGTAAGCCCGAGTCTTCCTTCACTCCTCCACGGGTCTAGGCCGGAATTGCTGATAGCAGTTTCCCAGTGGTTGACTGAGGGCTTCCAGGGCGAGTCAGTGGCACCCCTTCAGTGGTGGAAGCAAAGACCTGCGGAGGTGGGCCTTGCTGGTCCTCTCCTGTGGGACCAAGGAGACCCCGGTGAATCCCGGGAGTCGGAGGGGCTGAGTATTCTGCCGTTCGAGCCCCTAGCAGCCGAGTGCTAGCAGAGCCCGGCCCACCCCCAGTGACACGAGTCACTAGGAGTATCTCCTTATGAGATGCTCTACGGACGTAAGTGCCGTACCCTCTCAAGGCTTTCAAGGACTCTCTATGTGATGCCACCCTCAGTGAGCATCAGAATGTGCCCAGTTTCTTCAAAACCT
>WNGS01049458.1:12210-35486 GCA_020271785.1 Procambarus virginalis | reverse complement strand
TTAATGGATTATTTCTGGTTATCATATATAGTATAGTAATTTATCTTGTAAATTTATTGTTGCCGTACAGGATAATTACTTACGTACAGTGCTGCCAGTTATATATATAACAACCATTCTCGTGCATATTGCCACATCATTTACAAGGCTGTCTATCAATACTCACTTATTGGTTCGCCCACAGGGTACTCGCATTATTCTTCCATTGGTATTTTGCATGTATATAATATTCAATATGTTAAGATGGCAACATTTTGTGCCAACCCGGAGGAGGAGTTCCACACACATTCTGCTCTATTAGCACATGTGCTACAAGAGCAGAATTTTTCACCCTGACATCAGAGTATCATGTCACTCCTGTTGGAAATTATCCTATCATCACATGTCTCTTGTATTTTTATACAACCTTTGTATTAACCACAAGTAGTTACTAAAATACTAACTTGTAGAATTAATCATCATCATGATTTATAATAGCCATATTGCCAATTCTTCCTAGTCAGAGTGACGACGTGAGGAACGACAGGCTGAAACATGAATTCTTTCCACATTTAGTTGGATTTATAACAGAGTCCAGTTTATAATTCCTTTACTAAAATAGTTACTTACTAATAAGTTTATTTTCATAGCATACTACTGCTTACTGCTTTATTTAGCTTATATTAAACATTCTAGAGAAAATTACTTTAATGTAAGTGATTTCACTTTAATTTCCTCGATTAGCTGCGTGACTTCAATAAACCCAATTCATGTTACGCGAAGTTATATTTTACACGGAAGAATTAAATGTAACATCAATACTCGTCACCATCTCTTCTTTTCTTAGTTCATTCCGATATATATAAATCCATTTATGCTCGAGATGTCTATTGAGAGCCGCGCGTGCGCAATCTGGAAGAGGAATAAGATGGGAGAGCGTCGCCAGCCACCACGTGACTCGGAAGCATTAGCAGCGTGCAACAGAGAGCTACGTTTCGATCTTGCTTATTTCGCTCCCACGACCAGTATCGCGGTGCCATGTCATTTGGCACTTCTCAGCCGTTTCATGGAACGAGTATAACTGCAATTCCACAGTCAACCCTTCAAGCAGCAGCTGGAGGACGACGGATTGCCCAGTTCTCTCCATCAACGGACACTCGGCTCGGCAACTATTATTTCCTTTCTGTTATCATGTGGCCACAGTTAATATTTAGGCTAGTTGTCGTTAGGCCGTATATAAAATAACAAAATCCCGTACTTGTCTTCTCTAGCAGCTTATAATCTAAATAGGCGATTATATTCATTATTTCTGTAGAAGAAATTTACAGTGGTTACAACATAAATTGCACATATTTTTGCAGAAGATTTCTGCAGTGATCAACATACCTTTTAGGAAGATTTCCTTAATTTAGGATGTACTTGTAGTTACCAATTATGTAGAAGATTTCTACAATGTAATAGCCTTCCAGCTCCGGGTCCACGTCAACCGAGGTGCTAGGCTTCCCCACCTATACGTGCAACAATTTCCCTATGCAACACGTCGTCGGTGGAGCGTGGCAACTGATTACACCTCTCTAGTTTTACAGCTAAGCTGTTCATGTTTATTCATAGTAATAAATCTGTAGTTATATTAGTGATCTCCCAAGGAGACCAATTATACTAACCCATTGATTTACCATATACTATTCAATATTCCAGTAGTATATTGAGGTATATTTACCTCTAATTATTAATATATAATCAACCTTATTTACTTTCATAATTCATTTACTCTGGCGAAGAACCAGCGCCAGAATAATGCTAGGGATGCACTAATCTTTTAGCATGTAACCCCTCAATTTGGGTGAGTGAATTTGACTCATAATACAGTCCTTGTAATATTCATTGTAATATTAATTTAAACATCCATAGGACACTAGTTCATGGAGTAAAATATTTAACCACTTGCTCTACCCTTTGTGTTCCACTTTTTCTCAAAAAGTGGTGTCCTTCATAGCTATCGAAATAGTGTCAATTTATATGATTTACATGAGTCAAGTTTTCCCCACAAAAATTTTGGTCCACCGAACCGGATGTACCATTAATCATCTAGGGTCCAGTATATTCACCTAATTTACTGGCCCCACATAATTAATCATTTACTAACACCAACTAGTGTGTTAACATTGTTAGGATATACACATATATTTCATTTACGGCTGTCAGCAGACTGTCCTTATCATAGCCTAAACCTGTTGGAAATTTCCAACACTTATCATCTACTATTGCATTAGGTCTCCAAACGGGACCTAGCCAAACACAAAGGCTACATGATGTACTGTTACGATTCTGCACTGGTATTTTCGCTTATACTGCTGATATCAGTAAAGCTTTCCTTAGAGTAGGCTTGCAAGAGGAGGATCGTAATTACACCAAATTCTCTGGATTAAGGATCCCCTGGATCCTGACAGTGATGTCATAACCTACCGGTTTGCCTCAGTGCTTTTTGGAGCGACTTCCTCACCGTTTCTACTTCAAGCACATTAGATACACATTTGAAGAAGTCAAAAGCCCTTATAAGGCAGAGATCAGTGACAACTTGTATGTTGATAATTTCCAGGGAACTACTAATGACAAATCCAAATTGGTAGAAATTTACCATGAGGCTAACCGTGAGGAGCCAATATGCCACTACAATCATGTGCCTCAAACAATAAATCATTAAACCAGATAATCGAGAAAGAATTTCGGGTTATCAGGTGCCTAATCAATTAAAAGTTTTGGTATGGAATGGAACACAAGTACGGACGAGATGAATGTCAAGTCAGTACAAACCAATAATTCATCCCTTACCATGAGAAAATTACTCTCATATGTCGGTCAACCATTGTGACCCTTTAGGCATACTTAGTCCTATATTAATACGGGGCAAACTCCTAATGCAGGAATGCTGGCAGAAACATATGGGATGGGATGATCCGTTGCCAATTGAGTTGTAAGATAAATGGCAAATACTCGCAACGGATTTCAATTAATTAGGTGTTTTGAAATTTCCTCGTAATGCTTCAGGACAAACTTACCTACAAATTTGCACGTCTTTTGCGATGCCTCTGGCAAAGCGTATGGCACTGCTGCCTACTTAGTCAATAGTGCACAATCAATTTTACTCACATCTAAAGCAAGAGTTGCTCCAATCAAGAAGAGATCTTTACCTCAAATGGAGTTAACTGCATTGCTAGTGGGAGTAAGATTGGCTCATTGCCTGACCAAGACACTCAATTATATCCACTTTGGTGAAATCGTAGTGTGGTCAGACAATGAGGCAGTCTTACAATAGGTAAGAAATAACAACAATAAACTCCCTACGTAAGTAATCGTGTTAGGGAAATTCATGAATTATCTCTGGATATAAATTCAGACATGTCCCCACTAACGACAATTCTGCAGATTACTTATCAAGAGGTTTAACATTTAAACAGCTAAGTAAGTCTTCGATGTGGTTTAATGGACCTTCATGGCCAATTTTCATCTAATTTGAGTAATCATGATGATACTGTGTTGTGATGTCTAGTGACCTATCAGCTACAAGTCACAATGACCCAGACATTCACCTCACAGTGGATTCTCAGTTACTTAAATTGTATGATTTAATCATTAACTTGTTTGTGTAAGCTATTAATTATGACATTAAATTTCATGTCTTAAATTCTTGTATGTCCTTGACAATTACGGGACATCCGTTATGTGTGTACTAACATACTAACATACTAACCTTAATACTAACTTCGGGATAGGTACGTCAGTACTCAACATGGCACTGCGACCCGAGTTTTCTCCCCCCGGAGTTATGTTGGAAATTTCCAACACTTATCATCTACTATTGTATTATAATAACTCATCATCATTACACTAATTACCGTAGTTATTAATACCACTAACGGTAGTGTTAATATAATTTAATCTGAGCCTATTGCTGATAATATGACTCCCGATCATGTAAAACCGAGAGTTATTAATTGAAATTATTTAGTAACAGTTTTTATTTTGTTACAATCGAATGCTATGGAGAGTATAAATATCATCTCCATTTCTCGCTAGAGATCATTTATCGAGAATATGATAATTATTAAATCCCTATAATTGCAACCCAGTTCCTATTATTGCATTTCATCCATAATTGCGCAGAAAAAATAATTCGTGATTAATAATTTCTGCGGTGAATGCGAGAGCGGGTTGAGGGAGGAGATGCCATTACTTGCTTGGACACGAGGCAGCCTGGTGTGGAGAGTGGCGAGACGCATGATGGCGACTGGGAGTTCTTATCGACAAGAATTACGTTGATACCCAGTTAACAAGTAACAATTACTTATCCATGTGTTCTCTAGTGCCCAGCTAGTTAATAACGCGTCAACAATTGAAGCCACGACCCGTAATTACGTGTGCACAACAGTGAACGCTTGGGTTCGGCTGACGAGATCTCGGCAGACTTCAGTATTTAATACGCTCAGCTAAGTATAGAATTCTGGTTTGATGCATCATTCGAGATTTTATATTTGTGAGTAGTCTGTCGTTAGGATGTGAAATTAACAACCACATAACGTGAGCAAATTTCGTTTTGTTACACAGTTTCATGAATATCTGAAAATAATTCGTAGCCTAATCAATTGCTACTTAAATTCTCTTGATTGCAGCGTGTATACGAGGTGCCAGCAAGGTTCTCATCAGTCGTGTTATTCATCTCGGGTTCTTTCTTTATTGGGATCCCGTGACCACGAGGACGAATGACGAACTGGCGTTATAGAAATCGTCTTACAGCTAAGACACATTTTTCGTACAAATTTATTCAACCTGATTATTGATTCTTAGATAATCATATAGAATCTTTACATTGAATAATTATTGCCAGATTTGGTAATTAATGTTTATGCTCTATTGTGCTCAGTGATTAATGATCTTTAATATTCATGATTTGAATTACCATATATTTGAATCTATTGTAGTTTAGATTTCTCATGTTATTAATCCAACAATGAACTAGTGACGAACCACACTGGTTCCTAGATATATGAACTTCTAGAAATAACCCCCAATGTTGATGTTTGAGGCTTTGGCTTTAATTAATATACAGTCTTCATTATTTTCAAGTGATTATTCTTTGAATGAGTTTCCATAGACACTGGTTTTCTAGTGTCATTCTGATGATCACTATTATTGTTTTCCCTCTTTTCTCAAAAGTGGGTGGTCCTTCGATTTCTTTCAATACAATAATCAAATAATTTAATTTCTCAGTTCAAGCCCCAGATACCCAACAAAACCACATTAAACCTATGAGTACTGATTCACCTAGGTCAGTAAATTTATTAACATTTCAGGGTCCAGTATACTAACCCAAGTGACTGATCCTATAAACTATTAATCATTACTAATCCTGATAACATTATATTCCACAATTAAGAAGTTCTGTCAGGTGTTAAACATTATTTACGGCAGTAGAATACTTGCCAAACACAATTAATTAATAAGCTTGTGTTCATTNGAAGGAACGAGTCGTACATATTCGTCCCTTTGAGACTACAGGAGTAGATTTCACCAGGAGCACTAACACCTTACGGCACTAAAGACAAGAAACCAGTAAAAGCTTACATCTGTCTTTTTACTTGTGCCACAACAAGGGCAGTCATCTAGAAGTGACTCCCGATATGAGTGCCGAAGCATTCTTACAGGCTTTCCGCAGGTTGCTTCACGTAGATCCTGTCCTAAGTAATGATCTCAGACAATGGGTCCCACTTAGTGGCAGGGAGAGCATGTCTGAGGAAAATCTGGACACATCCAAAAGGTACGCACAGCCCTAAATCAACGGCAGTGCCATTGGAAATTCATACCTCCCAGAGCACCATGGCACGGAGGCGTCTATGAAAGCATGGTTGGTACGGTAAAACGTTCTCTACGGAAAACCCTACACCGCCAAAAGATTGACCTGCAGGAGCTTCAAACAGTAGTCAGAGATAGAAGCACGAGTCAATAACCGACCACTTACCTACCTCTCTGATGATGTTTTGCAGCGTGAACCATTAAGTCCAGCTCATTTGATGTATGGTAGACCTCTCAAAAACCTTGGTCCCTTACGGACGAGGAACCAGAGGATCCTTCATATGTCCAAGAGAGTGATTTGTTCAACGTTTCAAACATCTATCAAGGGTGATAAGTCGGTGGAATGACGTATGGACTCGAGAATACCTTACAGCTCTGAGAGAGTATCATTACGGGGCAAACAACCCTAACACAGAATTAACTTGAACCCTGGTGACATAGTTCTGGTGGATAGTGATGGACCACGCTCAGAGTGGCCTTTAGGTCAAATAGTCTCTGTTCATCCAGACAGCCAGGGCATCTTGAGAATAGTGAAAGTGAAAATGCCGAGGCAACAATACTCTCAAAACTTTTAGAGAAATTAGTTCCTTTAGAACTGGCCAGGAACGAAGACGTACAGCGACTTCCAGCACCCGCGCCAGTACGGGACATACGTCCCCAAGGACTGCAGCTCAACATGTAAACTCAAATTAAAGCAGCATTATAATTCTGAAGGAGAAGAATAAAGTGATCGCAGTCCTTACCGGGACTTCGACCCATGTTCTTCCCCCCCGGAATTATGTCGGGAAACCGACACACTCATACACAAATAGTATAGTCTTCCCTTAACAGTATCCTCTTAAAATTAGAGAATGGGAGACTCCGTGACGTCATCGACGTCGCCGCAGTATTTACATTATTAAACCACTGTTCATACAACAGTTTAATGTCTAAATTGAATAAAAAAGTGTTCAATAAGACTGAATATAATTATTAACACCAAAATATAGCTTGATTCCCTTGTTAACGTAAATTTAACTTAGAAGTGGAAAAAAATATTGGAACAACTAGGGAGGCTGAGCGTCTCTTACAGACGCCACGCTCACACGAAAACAATAACAATGGGTGCTCGTGTGTTGTGATAATGGCCACATAGGATAGACCTACTCTGCCTTAAGAAACTGCCATAGCAACATCACTACTACAAATAAGAGCACTCCAGTATCCGTCTTACCAAGTATTTGTTTATTATTCTAGTGCACTGATTAATATCCAAATGGTATTGGCGGTTATGATATATGAACAACACCAACACCATGTACGTGTACCCATTTTTACAGCCCTCACATACCATGTTATACCTGTATTGATATGTTTAGGGAAATGTACTAACTCCTTGCATCCCAAACAGGTAAATTGTGACTTGGAACAGCAAGTAGCTGAGCAGTAGAACTATGCACATGTACCTAGCTGTTGCCAGCCTTGAAGGCCTCCACAGCCGCCATTGGCACCATGAGGCACAGGGCCACACCCACATAGAGACCCACAGAGGAGGCCCAGACACGTGGAGAGCTAAGCTGCTGGATGTGGCAACAAGAAACTTTCTAAGTCAACACGTCAAGGGACCGACAAGAATGAGAGGAGGGGATGTACCAGCCTTGCTGGATTTGATATTTACCCTAAATGAGTCGGATATAAGGGAAGTTAAGTTGGAAGCCCCCTTGGGAATGAGTGATCATAGTGTATTGAGCTTTGAGTACCTGGTTGAGCTAGGAATTATCACCCCCAAAAAAGAACTGGGAACCAAAGGGCTGGCGTACAGAAAGGGAAACTATGAGGAGATGAATAAATTCCTATGGGATATACATTGGGACACAGAACTCGGAACCAAGTCCGTACAAGACATGATGGACTATGTCACCCAAAAATGTCAGGAGGCTGTAAGCAGGTTTGTCCCAGCCCAACAGGAAAAAACAGAGAAGCAAAGGAAGAATCCGTGGTTTAATAGGGAATGTATGAAAGCAAAAGAGCTGAACAAAAGGGCATGGAGGAACTTCGTAATAACAGAACACCAGAAAGTAGAGAGAGATACCAGAGAACCAGGAACGAGTATGTCAGTGTGAGAAGAGCAGCTGAGAAAAGGTATGAAAATGATATAGCTAACAAAGCCAAGACTGAACCAAAGCTACTACACAGTCACATC
Organism: Procambarus virginalis; assembly: GCA_020271785.1. Classification (NCBI taxonomy): domain Eukaryota; kingdom Metazoa; phylum Arthropoda; class Malacostraca; order Decapoda; family Cambaridae; genus Procambarus; species Procambarus virginalis. The sequence goes on along the minus strand of WNGS01049458.1, from coordinate 27,475 downwards.
AGGAGGAAGACAACAGTGAAGGAACAGGTGATTAAACTTAGGGTGGGCGAGGACAGGTACACAGAGAATGACAAAGAGGTGTGTGAAGAACTCAACAAAAGGTTCCAGGAGGTCTTTACAATAGAACAGGGAGATATCACGGCGCTGGGAGAGGTGGCAGCAAACCAGGTGACCTTGGATAGGTTCGAAATTACAAGAGATGAGGTCAAAAAGCACCTATTGGAGCTGGATGTGAGAAAAGCTGTTGGGCCGGATGGAATCTCGCCATGGGTATTGAAAGAGTGTGCAGGAGCACTTTGCTTACCACTCTCCATAGTGTATAGTAAGTCACTGGAAACGGGGGACCTACCAGAAATATGGAAGACTGCTAATGTAGTACCAATATACAAAAAGGGTGACAGACAAGAGGCACTGAACTACAGGCCAGTGTCCTTAACTTGTATACCATGCAAGGTGATGGAGAAGATTGTGAGAAAAAACCTAGTAACACATCTGGAGAGAAGAGACTTCGTGACAACCCATCAACATGGGTTCAGGGAGGGTAAATCTTGCCTTACAGGATTGATAGAATTCTACGATCAGGTGACAAGAATTAAGCAAGAAAGAGAAGGGTGGGCGGACTGCATTTTTTTGGACTGTCGGAAAGCCTTTGACACAGTACCCCATAAAAGGTTGATGCATAAGCTGGAGAAACAGGCAGGAGTAACAGGTAGGGCGCTCCAGTGGATAAGGGAGTACCTAAGCAATAGGAAACAGAGAGTTACAGTGAGGGGTGAGACCTCAGACTGGCGTGAAGTCACCAGTGGAGTCCCACAGGGCTCTGTACTTGGACCTATCCTGTTTCTGATATACGTAAATGATCTCCCAGAGGGTATAGACTCATTCCTCTCAATGTTTGCTGACGACGCCAAAATTATGAGAAGGATTAAGACAGAGGAGGACAGCTTGAGACTTCAAGAAGACCTGGACAAGCTGCAGGAATGGTCGAACAAATGGCTGTTAGAGTTTAACCCAAGCAAATGTAATGTAATGAAGATAGGGGTAGGAAGCAGGAGACCAGATACAAGGTATCATTTGGGAGATGAAATACTTCAAGAGTCAGAGAGAGAGAAAGACCTGGGGGTTGATATCACGCCAGACCTGTCCCCTGAAGCTCATATCAAGAGGATAACATCAGCAGCATATGCCAGGTTGGCTAACATAAGAACGGCCTTTAGAAACTTGTGTAAGGAATCTTTCAGAACATTATATACCACATATGTCAGACCAATCCTGGAGTATGCGGCTCCAGCATGGAGTCCCTATCTAGTCAAGCATAAGACTAAACTGGAAAAGGTTCAAAGGTTTGCCACCAGACTAGTACCCGAGCTGAGAGGTATGAGCTACGAGGAGCGACTGCAGGAATTAAACCTCACTTCGTTGGAAGACAGAAGAGTTAGGGGGGACATGATCACCACATTCAAGATTCTCAGGGGAATCGACAGGGTTGATAAAGACAGGCTGTTTAACACAAGGGGCACACGCACTAGGGGACACAGGTGGAAGCTGAGTGCCCAAATGAGCCACAGAGATATTAGAAAGAACTTTTTTAGTGTCAGAGTGGTTGACAAATGGAATGCATTAGGAAGCGATGTGGTGGAGGCTGACTCCATACACAGTTTCAAATGTAGATATGATAGAGCCCATTAGGCTCAGGAAACTGTACACCTGTTGATTGACGGTTGAGAGGCGGGACCAAAGAGCCAGAGCTCAACCCCCGCAAGCACAACTAGGTGAGTACAACTAGGTGAGTACATAGATGCTAACATGACACAGCTTTAGCAGGCCCTTACTACAGGCTCAGATAAGGCCATTCTAGTTATTGTAGTAGTAGTATTCATAACTAGTAATAATTGTTGAAATAATAGTAGATTAGACCACCATATGTGGTATGATAAAATAATATAATAATTAAACTTAGGTAAACAATTTGTAGTTTAAGAAGGAGCCATTACAAAGTGGTTTAAGCTACAAATTGTCCCCCCCAATTTGTGTGAGATTAATTTCAGGCAGTTTTAACAAGTACATACAGTCCACTCAATTTCTTACCTACTAAGAAAAAATAAGATAAACTTTAATTTGTTGAAGTCAATTAAAAGAAGATATACTGCCTGGAGTTTTTACCACAGTCGTTGTGGATGACCTCTGGTGAGTGGCGTGTCACGATCTGCGCCATCTGCTGTGTTACAAAGCATAATGTCAACTCCCAGGTGAATGAGTGTTACTTCATAGTTTTCCCTAGTGGACCATCCATTTAACTGATAACGATTTATGTCCACAGAGGTGACGTATGTAGACAGTCGTGCTGAGGAAGTCAGTTTACCTTGGGCAGTCCATGTACTCTCAGGTTAGTTCTGGAAGAAGACCAAGTAAGCCGCCGTCGATATGCGCAGTGTGTTAGCTGCTAAAATATGCAGTTTTGGTAGAGATTGGCGTACCCCAGGATTTGCTTTGGAGGGTAACGGACGACAGTGAGGTGCCTATTGAAAGTGCTGCTAGCTAGATGCTAGAGACTTCTGCCAGGGGTTAACTACCCCAGTATATGGTTGTTTGTGACCCCGATCAGCACGTGGCTAAAGTCTTCTGCCAGCGAGTAGCTAGAGAGCGAAAGTGGGGTGTAGGCACCTCGGGAGACTGTGTCGGTGGACTGGCCCACGTAAAAGGTGAATTCGCTAGTGTTTCATCAGTACACATACACAGTACTGGGCGGGGGAAACACTGGAGTTGGCGAGCACTGCCATTGTAGAAGTGTCCTGCGTGAAAGCAACACTTCCGTATATACGTGTAGTCATAATCTATTTAATCTATTATCTTTTTAATGGGGAAGGTGTAAATATATTGGTGAATATACTCTTTAAAGGAACTGTGTATTGTTCATCCCCCCCCTTCTTCTTTGTTGCACTATATAGCCAGTTCTTGAAAGCATACCACCGATTTGGGGTCAGATAATAATAAAGAGGTTTTAACATCGAGAACCCAGTTACTGGTCCTAAATGGTCTTAAATTAACACCCTCTTCTTCTGTCCCCTCGTCCTCACCACCATCCTCCTCTCCCGTCCCCAAGACCTCTCCACCAATTCCCATTCCCTCGTCTGATGCATTCCCAAATGATCTGATGTTCCCATCAGAAAATTGGGAACATCAAATGATCTGATGTTCCCATCACTTAAATGTGAGAAACTGTTCCAAAAAAAAAAAGATAAAAATAAACTCTACTCACAAAATGAAGCGTATGGTAAAAACACAGTTCAATGCAATGACACACAAAATAATTGAAACAAAACCAAAATAAATAAATTAAAATTATCAATGCAATCGGAAACATTGAAATGGAATCGTAACATATTTAGTACAGAGTATGTTGCTCTTATGTGAAACAGAAGGCGCTGTTTTTTTTTTGTTTGTTTTTTAAATCGTGCTTTTTTTTTTTTACCTGTCACAGGTGTGGCATCTATACTTATATTTATGAAATGAACAGTATGGCAAACAACACAGCTCAATTCCAACACAATGTCACACAAAATAATAAAAAAAATCGAAATCTATGAAAATAAAGTTTATCAATGCAATTGGAAACACCGAAATGGAATTCGTAACCTATTTAGTATAGCGTGTGTGTTGCTATTACATGCATCAGATAGCACTCTTTTTTAAAAAAAAAATTTTACCTACCATAGGTGTGGCATTTATATAGTAGGTAAATAAAAACATGCACATATTTGAATAGAACTTTGTGTCAGAATTTCAAAGCAATCATTGAAGAACTTTGCGAGATTACAGCGAGTGTTGCTCTTATGTTCAACAGAGGGTACTATTTAAAAAAGAAAAGTATGTTGTTTCCTGCCACAGGTAAGGCATGCATGTAGTAGGTACATAAAAACACATCCCTATTCAAATGCAACGTCGTGTCAAAAGTTCAAAGCAATCAGTAAAGAGGTTTCGAAGACTTCTCTCACATGAAAAGCACAGTTAAAAAAGAGCATGTTTATTTTCCGTTACAGACATGACATCAATATAGCATGTATATAAAAACCCGCTCGGATGCAATTGGAACATTGTGTGAAAATTGCAAAGCAATCGGTGAAGAGCTTTCGGAGATTAGCGATTTTGAGCAAACGAACAATTCCAATTTTATTTTATACTGGCAGCACCCGCCAAGCATTGCTGTGGCTTTCTGGTTAAATGGGAAAGAAAGTAAAGAGAAAGCGCAAGTTTCTAATATGTTCAATTTCACAATGCTTGTGGGTATACAATATTTTTTGTTGTTCCATTGTCTGTGGAGATAGAGATTGTCTGGTTTGCTGACTTTTGAACACTCAACACATAATTGTCCACGTGAGATGCAATCCGTGTGTATATATAAACTACATAATTCTAAAGATTGACCCTGAGCTTTGTTGATAGTGATTGCAAACGCCAATCGAATTGGAAATTACAATTTCTTAAATTGAAATGGCATACCTGTTGGAATCACAGGAATGCGAGGAATGAGGACATCTTCCCCTTTGAAAGGTCCTGTCAGATTGTTGCTTTTACGACGTCGCTGATTAATTTTTTTACTGCAAGGCGCGTGGCATTGCAAAGCTTTGGCTGGTTGATATTTCGCAACATGACAATTGGCAAGCTGATTTTCAATTGCCGTACGTGTGATGGTATCCCTGGCAGATCGAGTGAATTAAAAAAAATTCTGTTGGGTAATTAACCGCCTCATCTACTTCCACAACAGTGTCGACGGACTTGTATTGACTGCCTTGCTTTGAATGATAGACTGAATAATATTGTTAAGGTCGTAGACGTTTTGTTCTTGGCCACAAGAACAGCTCGTTCACTCAGCCAATCGTAATTCTTATAATTGGTTTCAATATTGGGAAATACTTTTTCAACCAATTTTTCTTTTGACTTCACTAAATTGCAGAAGTTATGAGGCAATGAAATTCGTCCTGAGGTCAGATCAACCGGCCCGTTTACGTTCCCAATTTCTAGAAATAGATGTGAGAATATCTCAGCTAATAGAGAGTTTTGTAGTGGCTACATAACTACTCTCATATTTGTAGTTAATTTAATTGTCTTTATGTGGCGCCACAAAGTGAAGAATTTTAGGCAAGCATTTATTTCGTCCACTGGTGTCGATTGAGGAATTACAGGTAATGTTTGCCTGAAATCTCCTGTAAGCAATATTAATGCGTTCGCAAATGGTCTGATGATTCCACTCAAATCTTTCAATGATCAATCAAGAGCCTTGAACGATTTTTTGTCGGGCATTGTGCATTTCATCATAAACAATAAGTTTACATTTCTGCAATACTTTTCCCATGCCGGATGCATTCGAAATGTTGCACGTGGGAGTTTCAATGAATTGCATGTTCAATAGCGATTTCAAAGTCGAAGTAGCAGTTCTTCCTCCTAGTAGCAATGTCGGAGCAATTCTGAACGATGCAAGAGCTAAGGTTATGCCATTTTGGGATCGAAATGCGGCCAGAATCAATCTAATTAGGAAGGTTTTACCAGTTCCTCCTGGCGCATCAAAGAAGATTTCTTCAAGCCCGTTATTAACAGTTTGAATTATTTGATTGTTAATGGCTTTTCGCTCAAGCGTTAGCCTAGGAATATTTGATTAAACATACGATAACAGATCACCCGTATTTTAATTTTGTTCACGACGCAATTCTACGTCGAACGAAGCAGCAGCAGATTGATTCGATGATGGCATTTCCAATTGATTGTGATCTTTGTTCGCGATCTCTAAGCACAAGTCTTCAATCATTATCAACGCTCTTTGAAGATTTTTGCTGCATGTACATATTTGAATTTTCTTTGCGTATTCGACGGATAATATCTTCAGCCATGTGCGATTTATAATTGTCCCATAACTCTGTTGGAGGTATCAGAGAGCCGGTGGTCAATATGATTGCAAACAATGCACGAATTTGATTTGGATATGACGTGTTGGACGCGTCATTAATGAATGCATCCCAGTGCCGGTCGTTCTCCAATAAATTCAGAGCTTGACAGGCACTATGGGAAGTGGCATGTGTTACGCCGTTGACAAATCTCAATTGCTGGAAAGACGTTGGACCGGGCACATTTACCAACAGCATGCGAAGAAAGAAGCATTCATCCTGATTAGGATGCACGGTACGCAGTCTGCCTATCGTAGTTTATTTGAATATGCCAATTTGTCCTTCGACTCGCTCTCCTCGTTTGCGTCGTTCAAATGATTTTCTACTGGCATTCCATGTGTAATACGTAGGCACTTCCGAATACAGCCTTGTTTTTCCAAACACGTCATTTTGACATAACGTTAAGAAAGCAGTTAACGCTGTAGCCGGTGGATTCATAGCTGTTTGTTGCACATTTGCAGCTGTGAAATAAACGTGTTGTCCATTTTCATGTTTTCAAAATAAAAACAAAAAATACCATTTAAATATTTCAGTTGCAACGCAGATCAATCGACACGGCTTCATTTCATTTGCACTGAAAAATAATAAGAACAGTTAAAAAATATAAAAAAAAAACTATTCCCACGAAATGAACGGTATGGTAAACAACACAACTCAATTCCAACGCAATGTTCCCAAAAATTAAATCAAAATGAAAATAAATCAAAATCTATGAAAATTCAATTTATCAATGTAATCAGAAACATTGAAATGGAATCGTAACATATTTTGTACAGCTTGTGTTGGTCTTGAGTGCAACAGATGGTGCTGCTTTAAATTAAGCATGTTTTTACCTTGTCACAGGTGTGGCATCTAAATAGTAGGTATATGAAAACACACGCATATTCAAATGGAAAGATGTGTCAAAATTTCAAACAAATTGGTGAAGAACTTTCGGAGATTAATGCATGTCTTGATCCTACGTCCAACAGATGGCGCTGTTTTCGAAAAAGCGTGTTTTTTTCCTGTCACAGGTGAGGCATGTATATAGTAGATATATAATAACGCTCGCCTATTCGAATGCAACGTTGTGTTAAAATTTCAAAGCAATCGGTAAAGAGGTTTCGAAGATTTCCCTCACATGAAAAACACAGTTTTTCAAAAAAAACGTTTTTTTCCGGTCCCAGACGTGATATCGATATAGTATGTATATAAAAACTCAGCCAGATGCGATTGGAACGTTTTGTGAAAATTTCAAAGCAATCAGCGAAGAACTTTCGGAGATTAGCGATTTTGAAGAAACAAACATTTCCATTTTATTTATATATTATATATATATATATATATATATATATATATATATATATATATATATATATATATATATATATATATATATATATATATATATATATATATTGTGACGATAATCTCTTTCAAGAGAGATTGAGCCTGCTCTTCCCTACATAAAGGTACTGACATATATACAAGAATAAGATGCTACCTTCAAGATACGTCTACCAGTAGCACAAAACGTTTTGACCAGGAGGCAAAACGTACCCCCTACTCCACACTCCCTCCACGCCGGCTCGTCCGTCGTCAACCAGCAAACTACCATTCCCAGCCTAACTGCTTCTGATTTGTGATCAGCCGACTGCACACCTGCAACTCTGCACCTCAGCGCCCTCTACCTGAGTCGATGTCTGGACTTGATCCAGCCACTGAAGTCAGAATATCCTTGTGCTCTCAAGCTGTGAACAACCAACTGATACACGTCCTCTGTTTATCGGTGGAGGTTCTCAGCTAACGCCCATATTCTCAGCACCTGTTATTGTCATTTTGCATTTATATTATTCTTAGAGTAAATTATCCCTATTCTTTATTTTTATGTTATATTTTTTGACTTGTTTATTTGCACTGTACATAGCCAAGGGATTGTCTTTGTTTTAATTTGATTTCCAGTTAATTAAAGTTTCAGTGTTCATACTATGTGTTTTGCGTGTCTTCCCTTAATTTACCATAGACAACAGCCAAGCAGTCTCTTTTTGTTGTAAATGTGACAGGCATTGACACCAGCCATTAGGAAGACTGCCGAACATCTACACTCCTACATTTTCCCGTCACATTTCATGGGGGCCTGTCCAAGGAGCTTTACTCAGGTACTAGTACTAGAACATCAATTTGTGGTAAGTGTACTTGGCTTTGATACAGTTGCTTTTCAATATTTTCATTACTTTTCATATTTATATGGTGCTGTGTGTATTGTGCATTCCGAGAGTAGCATATGGTGAGTGTTGGATAACTTTGGATTACGTGGTGACTATAGGCCTCAGTCATTCTCTTAATTTGTCATCCCTCCCTCAGTGTTATTACTCGTGTTTACCAACTTTTGTCCCTAGGATATTTCTCACATTTCGGCAGATCATCATTTTGGTACCCTGGTACTTTGATTTGTCTTCGGGTCAAAGTACCCTATCTTCTGCAATCCGACCGATGGAGGATACAGAGGGCCATAGTTCCTCTAGCACGGACTACGTTGCTGAGTTGGGACCTCAGCAACAGTTCTCGTCACCAGTTGACAATCGCACCCCTACACGTCGGTCAGAGATGATGATATTTACTTAGGTAGGGAATTAGCTTTCTTTTTTCAGAGCACAAAGTTCGCTAATTCTGTAAGTATCATATTTCATTAAGTGGGAAAACCCTTGCTTATGTCCTATAGAGACTCGGCAAGGTATGCCTACATTCTTGGACTACCTTATTCACTTTTGAAGCAATTAAATGTTTCATTTGTTTTAGAAACTCAGTTTCATTTATTTAGTAGGATTTTCTTGTCCTTATTCTCTTACATTGAGTACCGGGTACAAGATTTCCTGCGATTTTGATTGACTAATCATTTACCATCCTAAAATTTACGTTAATTGTTAAAGATTAAAATTCCACAGGATAGTTACCAGTTGCCACGTTATCCTGTTTCTGACATTTACCATACAAGTATATTCATTGTACATTTATTTGCTATTTTTCACCATGTTTTGTCTCCCAGCTTTCCGTAACTACCCAGCAGGTGAAATAGGGACCTTAAGTCGTGCCAAGAGGACCGAATTACAAGCTCTTGCCCACGAGTATCAACTAGATGCTCCCCAAGGAGCCAACAAAAATAACTTGCGCAACTTAATCTTGGATCACCTCTTAGATGAAGGGAAGATTGACTCTGAAACTCACGAAAATTATTCTATTGCAGATAAACATGCTCTGGCAGCTATGAAATTGAAGCTCGAACTTGCAAACATAGAGCGAGAACAACAAAAAGAAGCTCTTCAGATAGAAAGAAGAGGCAGCCCTAAGGAAGGCAGAACACGAACGAGAGGTGGCCCTCAAGAAAGAAGAGGCTGCCATAAGGAAGGAAGAACAGGAACGGGAAGCGACCCTGGCGAAAGAAGCTCTCCAGATTAAGGAAAGAGAGGCTGCCATAAGGAAGGAAGAACAGGAACGTGAAACGGCCCTACTCAAAGAGCGTGATCGAGTACAGCTTGAAGCCAAAAAACTTCACCTGGAGATGCAACGCGACCACGATAAAAAACAAGCTGATATGGCTATAGCATGTCGTCAACAAGAACTCACCTTGGAAACTACACACCACAATCAGCGCCAACAAGCCACCGCTAGTCTTCCCGTAAGTTTCAATGTCTCCTATGCAAGTAAGTTAATGCCACCATTCGTTGAGACAGAAATCGACGTCTTTTTCACCACTTTTGAGACCCTAGCTAAAAAACTTAGCTGGCCTGCAGATCAATGGTCTACCCTTCTCAGAGTGCATCTCACAGGTAGAGCTGCAGTTACTCTCAGTACCTTAGCGTCTGAGAATGACTACCAGACCCTGAAGCAAGCAGTTTTGGACGCCTACCTTCTCTCCACCGAAAGCTACCGACGAAAATTCCTTGATTATCTAAATGCAAGTACCACCACCTTTCTAGAATTTGCCAATACAAAGGAAAGATATTTCATGAAATGGCTGGAAGCAGCACATGTCTCTACATTTTCAGAACTCGTCAACCTAATGCTAGTTGAAGAATTCTTGAGACGTGTACCCCCTACCGTCCGTTTATATTTAGCAGACAAAGAAGAAACCGACTACATCAAATGTGCGAAGTCGGCTGACACCTACAGCCTCATCATTAACTTGTTTGTGTAAGCTATTAATTATGACATTAAATTTCATGTCTTAAATTCTTGTATGTCCTTGACAATTACGGGACATCCGTTATGTGTGTACTAACATACTAACATACTAACCTTAATACTAACTTCGGGATAGGTACGTCAGTACTCAACATGGCACTGCGACCCGAGTTTTCTCCCCCCGGAGTTATGTTGGAAATTTCCAACACTTATCATCTACTATTGTATTATAATAACTCATCATCATTACACTAATTACCGTAGTTATTAATACCACTAACGGTAGTGTTAATATAATTTAATCTGAGCCTATTGCTGATAATATGACTCCCGATCATGTAAAACCGAGAGTTATTAATTGAAATTATTTAGTAACAGTTTTTATTTTGTTACAATCGAATGCTATGGAGAGTATAAATATCATCTCCATTTCTCGCTAGAGATCATTTATCGAGAATATGATAATTATTAAATCCCTATAATTGCAACCCAGTTCCTATTATTGCATTTCATCCATAATTGCGCAGAAAAGAATAATTCGTGATTAATAATTTCTGCGGTGAATGCGAGAGCGGGTTGAGGGAGGAGATGCCATTACTTGCTTGGACACGAGGCAGCCTGGTGTGGAGAGTGGCGAGACGCATGATGGCGACTGGGAGTTCTTATCGACAAGAATTACGTTGATACCCAGTTAACAAGTAACAATTACTTATCCATGTGTTCTCTAGTGCCCAGCTAGTTAATAACGCGTCAACAATTGAAGCCACGACCCGTAATTACGTGTGCACAACAGTGAACGCTTGGGTTCGGCTGACGAGATCTCGGCAGACTTCAGTATTTAATACGCTCAGCTAAGTATAGAATTCTGGTTTGATGCATCATTCGAGATTTTATATTTGTGAGTAGTCTGTCGTTAGGATGTGAAATTAACAACCACATAACGTGAGCAAATTTCGTTTTGTTACACAGTTTCATGAATATCTGAAAATAATTCGTAGCCTAATCAATTGCTACTTAAATTCTCTTGATTGCAGCGTGTATACGAGGTGCCAGCAAGGTTCTCATCAGTCGTGTTATTCATCTCGGGTTCTTTCTTTATTGGGATCCCGTGACCACGAGGACGAATGACGAACTGGCGTTATAGAAATCGTCTTACATCTAAGACACATTTTTCGTACAAATTTATTCAACCTGATTATTGATTCTTAGATAAGTCATATAGAATCTTTACATTGAATAATTATTGCCAGATTTGGTAATTAATGTTTATGCTCTAATTGTGCTCAGTGATTAATGATCTTTAATATTCATGATTTGAATTACCATATATTTGAATCTATTGTAGTTTAGATTTCTCATGTTATTAATCCAACAATGAACTAGTGACGAACCACACTGGTTCCTAGATATATATGAACTTCTAGAAATAACCCCCCAATGTTGATGTTTGAGGCTTTGGCTTTAATTAAATATACAGTCTTCATTATTTTCAAGTGATTATTCTTTGAATGAGTTTCCATAGACACTGGTTTTCTAGTGTCATTCTGATGATCACTATTATTTGTTTTCCCTCTTTTCTCAAAAGTGGGTGGTCCTTCGATTTCTTTCAATACAATAATCAAATAATTTAATTTCTCAGTTCAAGCCCCAGATACCCAACAAAACCACATTAAACCTATGAGTACTGATTCACCTAGGTCAGTAAATTTATTAACATTTCAGGGTCCAGTATACTAACCCAAGTGACTGATCCTATAAACTAATTAATCATTACTAATCCTGATAACATTATATTCCACAATTAAGAAGTTCTGTCAGGTGTTAAACATTATTTACGGCAGTAGAATACTTGCCAAACACAATTAATTAATAAGCTTGTGTTCATTAAATTTCTCATACACGTATTTCTTATAAGTGTATATATTATATAAAATCCCCCCAAAACATAGCACTATTTTATACATTATTGCACCACATTTATTGTAATTATGTCAACCCAACAGAGGTAGGATATTTTTAGATTGTAATTGTACTAATGTTTGTACAAATTCAGCCTAAACTATTTAGTCATTCCTAAGTAGGAATTATTTAGCGAGTACTGTACTAGACAGTGCTGGTGTACATACATATTATACAACTTTGTGCTAACCCTAATTTAGGGTAGGATCCACAAAACATTTATTGTGTATTTATCTTATTATTTCATGCATTTTTTGAGTGCTACTGGATGTTCACTGTTGGATCGAATGGTGATAATTGAGAAGCTAACCGGCCGAAATTCCAACAGTGACATTCCAGTACTACTCAAATATTAGTTACTTATTATTAGGTAGGTAGCTAACCTCCAAACGAGGTAAATTACAATCAGCCTAACCAAGAAAATATTAGGTTGCTAATAACCATACCTACTCTACACCTAAGAGCAAGTATCATAGCTGTCCAAGTAGCTATATAAGCTTCATAAAGCTTCAACCCATAGTCAACATGACTACACTAGAAAAGCCTAAAATATGGCTGAAAGGCCTACAATGTCACTTTGGCAGAGTTAATCAACCAATGTGACAGCAGGGCAGAAACAGACCCAGTTGATCTCATATCGCTGGAAATCTCAGCAGAGATAGCTAACCAGCAATTCAAGCACATACAAGATATTATTGTTTTGTACATAAGTACAATCTGTACCAGTGATATTTATCTAGATGACATAGATCTAATCATGTCTGACCTAGCCGACTTTGAAGACAAAATTCAGGCCAGGCTAATCTACTATAAAAAGTGCTTGCAACACAAAATGTTCCTGCTGGATCAGGACATATTTATGGAACACCTATACCCAAGCAAGCACTCAGCTCAGATGAAGTACACGAGCTACCTCAAAATGAGGAGATTTCTTTAGTCATATCTGACCCTTACACAGGATCAACAACTGAAGTTCAACCTTCATTTTCTACAGTTTCATCTAACACAACTTCAAATAATAATAACTTAACAGTATCAGAATCACTTTCAGAGAGCTTATCTCTATATTTCCTGGATTCTATAAATGTAATACACGAGGATACTGAATTAACAAGCCTTCCACATGAACCCAGAAAAGCAAGTGAAACTGCAAGTGAAGCTGCAACAGCCAGTGAATCTGAAGCAGAAGATGAGGAAGCAGTTGAAGCTGCAACAGCACCTGGAGCTGGATTAAAAGCTGAGGCTAAGCAAAAAGCCTTAAGCAAAACTAGTGATGGTCATAATCACTCACACCAGCCTCATAGGGATGATACTGAACACATCAGCATCAATCAAGCCATCCAGGTCCCTAAGACAAGTGCTGACAATGAGAAGACTATCATCAACATCGTGCACCAACTACTAGACTTATCTCAACCAGATCAGACAGTTGACTCCTTACAAGCTTTTAGTTTTCAGCTTGAGTCACTGTTACGATCCTTTAGCAAGGAGGTGGATCACCCCACTGCTGAGTGGATGTCAACAATTATCATCCAGAGAAAACTGTCTGGTGAAATGCTCAACGAATTATATTTACACCAGAACGGTAATGTCCTGTCAATGCAGGATATATTTACAGGTTTGCGTAATATGACTAACAGTAAACAAGCAAACCAGGCACACAATGCCTATTCTGAACCCACAGGAACTGTACCCATATTAAGTACCGTACCTGAAACTCCTAAAGTGACACAGTCATTAGGTAATAAGGGTACTAATAACCAATATAATAACAACAGGTCAAACACTGATTCATCAGTAAGACCTAAGAACACCACAAGTGCTACCAAGAGACCCAAGAGTTCAATAAGTATTCCCAAGAGCCCAATAGCTGCTCCCAAGAGTACACCAAACACATCCACCCTAAGTTGGAAGAAACAAAACAACAAGCAAATGCAAACAGCAAAACCTTCACAAACTGTAGTTGCAGTTTCACCTAAACCGGTGACCCCTAAACGGCCTGTAGGAAGGAGATTATGTTTGTTTTGCAATCAAAAACATTCTCTGTACAAATATAGTAATTACCCTAATAGAGACACTCGAGCCAGACGACTCAAACAGATACACAGATGTACTAGGTGTCTCAAAACTCATAATACTCACAGCTGTGACAACCACCCCACTGAACACCTGCAATAGGTGTAGAAGGGGCAAATGTCGGAAAATCCGACACCATTTAATAATATTACATACAATAGGCAAAAGTATTGCTGCTGCCATTGTATACACAAGTTAACTCATAGAAAATGTAACTTGTAGTGGAATTTTCCGTCTATAGAAAATGGGATATCATTGCCACATACTATTATAATTCACCAGCTATTGTTGGGAAATATTCTTAAATACATTAGTCTTTGGACTTTTACCATCATAAAACATCTCATTTTAATTACCTTAATTATCAGTACCAAAATAAAGTAAATGTGACCCTTCTATCAATTACTGATATCTTGACAAAGTAAGCCAGTAGCATCAGTAGTAGGGAGTGGTCAGCCATTGTTGTTAAACCACAGAGTCGTGGGGCAAATTCGGCTCCTATATAAATTCTCTTGGACGAAGTGTTATGGAAGATCAGAGTAGTGGTCTGCCATCATCAACACACAGTCAACAATCACAAGGGAAGTGTTTTTCCGAAACCTGTTTATCTAATAATTTTTGGCCATTAATGTCAGGTAGATATTGGGCAAACCGGTTAGAATACAAATGATCGACTCAAAATAGGTAATTAAGCCTTGATCCTTATCATATATAATATACAGTGTTTTCTCTGATATAGCTGTCATATATTAGGATTCTGGCTTTACAGCTAGCACCTTTGACAGGTACAAGAAGAGGAAGCAAGTCTTGGTGTATCATTTACTATGGGTGATGGAAGCTGCCTCAAAATAGGATAATTTGGTGTCTACATCCTAGTTATACCTGGTGAACTAAGCCTGCTGCGCAATAAGATAAGGAACCTCCTCAATGTATACTAATATATGTAGTTTAATACTGTAGTTTGTTTGGCTGCATATATATAAATTCAATATAAGCCCCCTAATGTGTAAGGATCGATTTGTGAGATTAGTGCAGAAATACAGTCCACTTAACATTATACAAATTGCTATCGAAATATATAAATTAATGTAAATATAAATTCTATATAAATTCATATAAATTAAATTAAA
>WNGS01049458.1:0-11210 GCA_020271785.1 Procambarus virginalis | reverse complement strand
GGTCAGGTGATAAGACAATAAATGTGAAAACATAGGGGATACATGTGGGGTGAAACATAAGAACATAAGAATAGAGGTAGCTGCAGAAGGCTTATTGGTCCATACGAGGCAGCTCGAATCTACATACAAAGATTAATCCAGTGTAATTGGCCTGTTATGTTGAACATTGTCTTCTGTGTTGGCATCGTTATGTTCTGGTCTTGTACTTACTCTCATGGTGGGTAGAGTAAATAGTTCCGTGATTTGGGTGTTCATGGTAGGTGTTCTAATCTTATGTGAATTGCTTCAAGAATTTGTAATCTTCTTGCATCTTGGGTTTTGTCTATTATGCATGTATTTTGTTCAAACATTTCTCTTGTTAGGGTGATGTCATGGGCTTGTCTCATGTGATTCCTGGGGGCACCGGATTGAAGATGGCATGTCAAACGCCTCGTCAGCTTGGTCGACGTCATACCTATGTACTTAGATTGAAGGTTACATCCTTCGTGGGGCAAGTGTACATGTGTACAACGCTTGACTGCTGTAGAGGGTTCTCATCCGGCTTCGGGCTGTTTTTGATAAGGAGTTCGGAAGTCTTCTTGGTTTTGTAGAATATTATCAGGTTTATGTTTTGGTTAGGAGTAGTGCTTTTACTTCTTTACGGATTATTTCTTTTATTATTCTCTCCTCTTTATGTGTTCACTGTGCATGGTTGATTTGTAATATAATTTTATTGGAGGTATTTTGGTTTCTGTTCTAGGTTCTGGATTATACCAATGGTCCAAGTGTCTTCTTATAGCAGCGTTTATTTCCGCGTTGCTATATCCGTTGTTCACCAATACCTGAGTTACTCTTTCAAACTCTCTACTCACGTTGCTCCATTCAGAGCAGTGGGTAAGCGCTCGACGAATATAAGCATTGAGAAACACTGGCTTTGTATCTTTGGGGGCACTCACTTCTACCGTTCTGGCATAATCCTATGTTGGTGGGCTTGGTAGATACGTTGGTGCTTAAAGAGGTGCCTTTTTTTGTTATTAGTACATCCAAGAATGGCAGACTGTTATTTTCACTATTTTCATGTGTAAATCGGAGTACTGACTCTCTCTCTAGATGTCTTTTTGGTCATTTAGTTCATCTGAGTCTTTTACTATTACGAATATGTCATCTACATAACGGCAATATACAGTTGGTTTTTGTCAGCTACTGAAGACCCTGTCTTCGATGGTTTCCCATATAAAAATTAGCAAATAAAACTAAGGGAGAGTCCATTGCTACTCCGTCTATTTGTAAATACGTGTCTCCTTGTGGACTGATGAAAGAGGCTTCCTTTGTACATGCTTCGGGAAGACTCTTCAAGTGTGGCTCAGGTATGTCTAATTTGGGGTGCTCTCGTCTCTGTATACTCTGTCCAGTATCATTCCTATGGTTGTGTCGACTGGGATGTTGGTAAATAGGGATTCCACGTCCAGGGAAGCAATGATTTCATCGGGCTGAGTAGATTTGATAATTCTAGGAAATCTGCTGTTGATTGTAGACTATACTTACTTGGAGTGTATGGAGTTAGGAGTTCATTGAGTTTTTTTGCTAGGTGATAAGTTGAAGTTGGTATTTGGCTGATTAAAGGCGTAGTGGGTTACCTAGTTCATGTATCTTAACATTGCCATAGGCACATCCTAAGCCATAGTCGCCTTGAAGTTTACTGAAATGCACACTACCTTTCTTTGCGTTGATTGCCGTAATTGTTTTGTTTACTTTCCTCTTAAGGTCTTCCACAGGGTTCCCCGTGATTCGTTGAAATTTGGAGCCATCATTAATGATGTCGCTAATTTTGTTCATGTATTCTTGGGTAGGAATCAATACATATGCTGCTGTCTTGTCGGCTTTTCTTATTGTTACGTCTTTCAGACTTTTTTAGTTGTTTTGCTGCTTCTTTGAGTTGTGGGGTTAAGATTGTAAAAGAATATGTTCCTCGTACTAGAACATCAATTTGTGGTAAGTGTACTTGGCTTTGATACAGTTGCTTTTCAATATTTTTAATACTTTTCATATTCATATGGTGCTGTGTGTATTGTGCATTCCGAGAGTAGCATATGGTGAGTGTTGGATAACTTTGGATTACGTGGTGACTGTAGGCCGCAGTCATTCTCTTAATTGGTCATCCCTCCCTCCGTGTTATTACTCGAGTTTACCACCTTTTGTCCCTAGGATATTTCTCACATTTTGGCAGATCACCATTTTGGTACCCTGGTACTTTGGTTTGTCTTCGGGTCAAAGCACCCTATCTTCTGCAATCCGACCAAAGGAGGATACAGAGGGCCATAGTTCCTCTAGCACGAATTTGTTGCTGAGTTGGGACCTCAGCAACAGTTCTCGTCACCAGTTGACAATCGCACCCCTACACGTCGGTCAGAGATGATGATATTTACTTAGGTAGGGAATTAGCTTTCTTTTTTCAGAGCACAAAGTTCGCTAATTCTGTAAGTATCATATTTCATTTGGTGGGAAAGCCCTTGCTTATGTCCTATAGACTCGGCAAGGTATGCCTACATTCTTGGACTACCTAATTCACTTTTGAATCAATTAAATGTTTCATTTGTTTTAGAAACTCAGTTTCGTTTATTTAGTAGGATTTTCTTGCCCTTATTCTCTTACATTGAGTACCGGGTACAAGATTTCCTGCGATTTTGATTGACTAATCATTTACGATAATTATTAACGATAACAATTCCACAGGATAGGTACCAGTTGCCACGTTATCCTGTTTCTGACATTTACCATACAAGTATATTCGTTGTACATTTATTTGCTATTTTTCACAATGTTTCGTCTCCAAGCTTTCCGTACCGATCCAGCAGGTGAAATAGGGATCTTAAGTCGTGCCAAGAGGACCGAATTACAAGCTCTTGCACACGAGTATCAACTAGATGTTCCCCAAGGAGCTAACAAAAATGACTTACACAACATACTCTTGGATTACCTTTTAGATGAAGGGAAAATCGACTCTGAAACTCACGAAAATTATTCTATTGCAGATAAACATGGTCTGGCAGCGATGAAATTGAAGCTCGAACTTGCAAACATAGAGCGAGAACAAAAAAGAAGCTCTCCAATAAGAACGTGAGGCGCCCTGGCAAAAGAACAGCTCAAAGAACGAGAGGCCGCCCTCAGGAAAGAAGAAAGAGAACGAGAGGCCGCCATAAGGAAGGAAGAACACGAACGAGAGGTGGCCCTCAAAGAACGTGAGACTGCACTACTCCGTGAGCGTGAGTGAGTACAGCTTGAAGCAAAACAACGTCTCCTGGAGATGCAGCGCGAGCATGACAAGAAGCAAGCTGATATGGCTCTAGCATGTCGTCGACAAGAACTAGAGTTGGAAACTACACACCACACTCAGCGCCAACAAGCTACAGCTAGTCTTCCCGTAAGTTTCAATGTCTCCCATGCAAGTAAGTTAATGCCACCATTCGTTGAGACAGAGATCGACGTCTTTTTCACCACTTTTGAGACCCTAGCTAATAAACTTAGCTGGCCTGCGGACCAATGGTCTACCCTTCTCAGAGTGCATCTCACAGGTAGAGCTGCAATTACTCTCAGCACCTTAGCATCTGAGAATGACTACCAGACCCTGAAGCAAGCAGTTTTGGACGCCTACCTTCTCTCCACCGAAAGCTACCGACGAAAATTCCGTGATTATCTAAAGGCAAGTACCACCACCTTTCTAGAATTTGCCAATACAAAGAAAAGATATTTCATGAAATGGCTGGAAGCATCACATGTCTCTACATTTGCAGAACTCGTCAACCTCATGCTAATTGAAGAATTCTTGAGACGTGTTCCTCCTCCCGTCCGTTTATATTTAGCAGATAAAGAAGAAACCGACTACATCAAATGTGCAAAGTCGGCTGACACCTACAGCCTCATCCACCGGCTGACACCAGAACCACCTTCCAGTAAGAAGTCTTGGTACAGTTACGATAAAGTAAGTACAGATCAAGCGAGCTCACAATTGTATTGTAAGTATTGCAAACTCTATGGACATACCATAGATAAATGTGGGAAGTCTCAATACAAAGGCAATGAATCTACTAAACCCAAACAGACTCCTCCTAAGTCCGGTAAGCCTGTGATGAATGTTGGTGTTCCTGTTAATGATCTTTCTCTCTTCAGTAAACACCTGTATCCTGGAACTGTCTCTACCAACGGTACAGATTCGGAGGGACGTTTCAAATTGAAGATCTTGAGGGACACAGCGGCTCTTCAGTCCATAATATTGAAATCAGCTGTGCCTAATATCACCTACACCGGGGAAACCGTCCTCATCACTGACCTCACTGCTACCACTCCGTATCCACTCGCCAGAGTCCACCTGGATTGTCCCTTCGTGACCGGTGAAGTCCAAGTCGCCATCAGGGAAAAGCCTTTTCCCATGCCTGGAGTGCAACTTCTCCTGGGCAACGACTTGGCAGAAGATCTGCAACCGTCCAACCTGATCATCATGGACAAACCCCAGGTGTGTACCTCTGTAATGGATAATCCCATCTTTGAGTATGTTCCAGCAGAGGTTCAAGAAAGTGATGAAGTTTCTCCTCCGGTTTTGGTGACCACCCGTGCACAAGCTGCACGACCGCAACCAGCTGACTCTACTGCTACCGCTGTCCCTCAAGACCCTCAGAATCTACCACCGAATCTTACTAGATTGGAGTTCCGTAAGTTACAGAGGGAAGATCTTTCATTAACACCATTATTCTTCCAGGCTGAGACTCAACCTGACAGTATCCCTGGGTTCTTCCTAGAGAACGAGTTGCTCTACCGCAGATATAGACCCAGTAAGCTGAAGGAGGATGACGATTGGGCCAATGTCGAACAACTAGTGATTCCCACCAGCCTACGGCCCAATATTCTACACCTGGCCCACGGAGCACTTTCTCACTATGGTTTTAACAAAACCTACCACGGAATCCGACAAGACTACTACTGGCCAGGTATGGTTAAAGAAGTTAAACAGTACGTACAACAGTGTCATACATGTCAGATGGCAGGTAAACCTAACATCTCTATCCCCAGAGCTCCATTGACTCCTATCCAGGTGCCTGCGGAACCCTTCCACAGACTCATCATAGACTGTGTTGGTCCTTTACCCCGGACCAGTTCTGGCAACGCCTATATACTAACCATCCTGTGTCCTACCACCAGATTCCCCATAGCAGTTCCAGTAAAGAACATTACGGCTGCTACTGTGGTGAAACACCTATTGAAGATCTTCACCCAGTATGGATTTCCAAGAGAGGTTCAAAGTGACTGTGGCACCAACTTCACCAGTGATCTCTTCAAGAAGACACTGGAAGAGTTCAACATCACACAGGTATTGTCCAGCCCCTATCATCCTGCTTCACAGGGTTCTCTTGAGCGTAGTCATCAGACTATTAAAGCACTCCTAAAGAAATTTTGCAATGAGACCTCGAAGGATTGGGATAAACAACTTGACCTCATTATGTGCATTTTCAGAAGTCTCCCCAATGAGTCTCTAGGAGTATCTCCTTATGAGATGCTCTACGGACGTAAGTGCCGTACTCCTCTCAAAGCTTTTAAAGACTCTCTACGTAATGCCACCTTCAGTGACCCTCAGAATGTGCCCCAGTTTCTTCAAAACTTACAACACATTCTAGAGAGAGTACGTAAATTTGCTAATGACAATCTATTGAAAGCTCAGGAGAGGATGAAGACTCATTACGACCAAAGCAGCAAAATAAGGAAATTTAAACCAGGAGACTTCGTGTTGGCATATTTTCCTATCCCAGGTTCTCCATTGCAAAACAGGTTTTCAGGACCCTACCGCATCAAGGAGTGCAGAAACAACCACAACTACGTTCTTGAGACTCCAGATAGGCGGCGGAAGACCCAGTTGTGCCACGTCAACCTCCTGAAGCAGTATAAAGGTACTCCCCCCACTGTGTTGGTATCTTTCTCCACCTTTAAAGGTCCATACCTCCACAGTGAGACCTTCCCTGCTTCTCCTCCCGAAAGCACTAACACTGAGTCAGTGCTTTCCAACTCAGAAATCCTAACTGATCTTCATACCTATTTGCAGGACAATAATAGTGCACCTCTCATCAAAATCTTCAAGGAACATCAGAAGTTGTTCAGCGATGATCCACAAGAGTGTAATGTGGTTCAGCACGACATCCAGCTGCTCCCTGACACCCGGCCGATTCGTCAACCTTTCTACCGAATCAGCCCGAGCAAAAAGGAAGTTATGCGTGCTGAGGTACAGTACCTCCTGGATCATGGGCTGGCCACCCCTTGTGAGTCCCCCTGGGCCTCACCCTGCATCTTGGTGCCGAAACCGCAAGGTAAAGTGAGGTTGTGTACCGATTATCGGAAATTGAATCTTGTGACTGTCAAGGATGCGTACCCCTTACCTAGAATAGATGACATCCTTGACGCCATTGGTAATGCCCGGTATTTATCCAAGCTTGACTTACTCAAAGGATATTACCAAGTGTGTTTAACAGAGCGAGCCAAGGAAATATCTGCCTTCACCACTCCCTTTGGACTTTACAGATACGAACGCCTTCCTTTGGACTATGTAATGCCCCGGCCACCTTCCAGCGAGCTGTCAACCGCGTCATCCATGGCTTAGATAACACCTACGCCTACTTGGATGATATCGTTGTAGCAACCAACACCTGGACGAACATCTGCTCCAGCTGCAACGATTGTTCGCCAAGCTCCTGACAGCCGGCCTCACCATCAACTTGGGCAAGTCCACCTTTGCTAAAGGTAAAGTGCGTTATCTTGGTCATGTGATAGGGAGTGGCAGCCTAGCTCCGTTAAACATACACACTCAAGCCATCCAGCATTACCCACAGCCTACCACCAGGAAGCAGCTCCTGCGCTTCCTTGGTCTTGCCTCCTACTACCGTAGGTTTGTGAAGAATTTTAGTACGGTAGCGACACCATTGATCACTTTAACCAGCCCTAAGCAACGGTATCATTGGACCATTCAGCAAACCGTTGCTTTTGAACAACTTAAATCACTGCTCTGTTCTAATCCTATTCTCGCCTCGCCAGATATCACGAAGCCTTTCATCCTCCATGTCGACGCCAGTGGTACCGGCATCGGGGGTGTCCTGATGCAACAACGAGGCGAGGAGGTTCTACCTGTTAGCTACTACAGCTACAAGTTAAAACCACACCAGAAGAATTACAGCACTATCGAAAAGGAGCTACTCTCCATCGTCCTGAATTTACAACACTTTGCACCATACCTACAAGGTGCTCGGTCTACCACCATCTACTCGGACCACAATCCCCTACGCTTCTTGCAGCAAGCCCAATTCAACAATCAACGTCTTCTACGATGGGCTTCATATCTGCAGAATTTCAACCTGGAGATCTTCTACATCAAGTGTTCTGACAACATCATAGCAGACGCCCTCTCCAGAGTCAATGAGGTAGAGGCAGCTCCACCTACCACTCTACCATCAGAAGAAGTAACTTGACCCAGTAAGAGCAGGCTTTGGGGGAGAGTTGTGACGATAATCTCTTTCAAGAGAGATTGAGCCTGCTCTTCCTTACATAAAGTTACTTACACATCGACTAGAATAAGATGCTACATTGAAGATACGTCTACCAGTAGCGCAAAACGTTTTGACCAGGAGGCAAAACGTACCCTGAACCCCCCTACTCCACTCCCTCCACGCTGGCTCACCATCCGTCGTCAACCAGCAAACGACCCTTCCCAGCCTGCCTGCTCCTGATTGGTGACCAGCCGCCTGCACACCTGCACCTGCACCTCAGCTCCATCTACCTGAGTCGATGTCTGGGCCTGATCCAGCCATCATAGTCAGAATATTCTTGTGCTCTTAGCTGTGAACAACTAACTGATACACGTCCTGTTTATCGGTGGAGGTTCTAAGGTAGCGCTTATATTCTCAGCACCTATTATTTGTCATTTTGCCTTCATATTATTGTAGAGCAACTTCATCACTATTATTCATTTATGTTATATTTTTTTGACTTGTTTCTTTGCAGTGTACAAAGCCAAGGGATTGTCTTTATTTTTGCTTTGTTTTCTATATTAATTAAAGTTTCATTGTTCATACTTTGTGTTTTGCATGTCTTCCCTTACTTTTACCACAGACAACAGTCGAGCAGTCTTTTTTTTTTGTAAATGTGACAAGCATTGACACCAGCCATTAGGAAGATAGCCGAACATCCACACTCCTACATTTTTCCGTCACAATATATATATATATATATATATTATATATATATATATATATATATATATATATATATATTATATATATTCTCGGGGTGTCTCTGTCTCTCAACAGTCACCACCAAGTTGTAGTAGTGATAACTGTTACTTACTGTAGCCCTGCGGGTCTTCACTCAATCCTCACGGCGCCATTCTTCACCAGGAGAGTCTTCCAGTCTACCTCCGGCCGGCCTCGTAGCCTGAAGGCGAGTGGGAACACGATCTACTCTCTTCATCATGTGCCCGCCCCGACAAAGGGCTCTGCTGCTAACTGAAAAGTCGCCAACTGGTGTTTTCCGTGTCCAGTAACACGTCAGTGGTATTGTGGGATTGCGGTAGTAGTGGTAGAGAGAGCACTAATCAAATTTGGGTAACAGGCAGGTATATGTCTCAATCACTCTCTCTTTTCAAATGGACTCAATAGCATCAAGTAATGGAGGGATAACGCAAACACGAAGGTGGTTTTGTATTTTACTTAAAAGATTAAAGTATTATAACTCTGGATCAACAACATGGCAAAGCAATACATGAGCAGCAAATCACTCTCTCTTCATAAATCTAGAACACTATGCAATGGCGACACTCCCCCTACCGCCGTGCATATTCCCACGCTCCAATTTCAGTATTATTGAGCGCTTGGCAACTCGCGAGAGGCCATGCTCACTCACTATCCCACTTCACTTGTTGTCCTGGCGTGAAGCGCCTATTTCTTCAAATTCATGGTAATTCACTGTACTGCCAATAAACACAGTAAATCACTACAATGGCAATAAACACAGTAAATCACTATACTGACAATAAACACATGAATATACAATTCAATAACTCCAGTATATATATAGATCACTTCATCAATATTAATAATAACATGGCAATACTGGGCACACAGCCTTACACTAATATATGGTATATATATATATATATATATATATATATATATATATATATATATATATATATATATATATATATATATATATATATATATATATATATATATATATATAAATAAATATGGGACCTTCTGCAAAGGACCTTCTAGTGGAACTTACCAGATTCTCCAACATGTGTTTGGCTGGCGGCATCCCTGAGGATATGAGGCCTGTCTTTTATGGAGCAGCACTCTGTGCTCTAAAGAAGAAGGATAGGTGTATCAGGCCCATTGCCGTTGGCAACACCCTCCGACGCCTCGTAGCTAAGGCTGCAGTGAGATCTATCAGCCAGGAAGCAGCCACCTTGCTGAAACCTCATCAGCTCGGGTTTGGGATTCCCCTAGGTTGTGAAGCTGCAGCACATGCAGCGCGGGCATACATTGCTGATCTCCCAGACCAGAAGGCACTAGTAAAGCTTGACTTCAAAAATGCTTTCAATCAAGTCAGACGAGACGCTGTCCTCAGGGCTGTACACAACCATTTCCGTCCCCTTTACCCGTTCATCCGATCGTGCTACAGTGGGGACTCTAAGCTTCTTTTTGGGGAGCATGAAATAAACTCCTGTGAAGGTGTCCAACAAGGTGACCCCTTAGCACCCCTCCTTTTCTGCCTAGCTATCAAAGAGGTCACTGATAGTCTGACAAGCGAGCTAAACATCTGGTACCTGGATGATGGCACTCTCGCTGGAACCCCGGAAACCATTTTGGAGGATATAAGGAAAATCCAGGAGCAGGGAGCAGCCTTAGGCCTCATTCTCAATGCATCCAAGTGTGAAATAATCTCCCGCAACCAAGACATCACTGGGCAAATACAAAATGTTCTTCCAGACATTCTCGTTGTCGAGCCACCGGACTGCACTCTCCTGGGTGCCCCCATTGGCCCACGAGCAATCGAGGAGGTCCTGGCTGCAAAAATCACTGATCTAAAGAGAATGCTGGACAGGATTGACAAGATTGATGCCCATGATGCTCTGTTTCTCCTCACAAGATGCCTGTCTCTCCCTAAGTTGACCTACTTTCTGAGATGTTCTCCATCCTACAGCAGCCCTAAGTTAAATGTGTATAACACCCTTCTGAGGTCCATGCTGGTAAAAATCCTGAACCTGCCATTGGACGACTGTCAGTGGGAGCAAGCAACCCTTCCTGTAAGACTCGGCGGCCTTGGTGTCCGCACAGCCTCCCAAATTGCTCTACCAGCCTTCCTTTCCTCCTCCCACGCATCGCACGACCTCGTCAGAGATATCTTACCTGCAACCCTTAGAGATTAAGCAGGAATACACGATCCTGCTTTCACTGAATGTTCAAATCAGTGGGATGTTCTCGCAGCCCCAACAACCATTATAGAGCCAACAAAACAACACAAACAGTCCAGCTGGGACCACCCTCTAGTGGAAAAAGTAGCTGATGCCATGCTCAGTGCCGCAACATCAGACAAGGAGAAAGCCCGTCTCAGAGCAGTGCGTGCCCCCCATGCAGGAGACTTCCTCCTGGCAGTACCCATGTCAGCAACGGGCACGCGCCTAGATCCAGAATCCCTTCGTGTAGCAGTGGCCCTCCGCCTTGGTGCCCCAATTCACACTGAATACAAGTGTATTTGCAACAGGGTGGAAGCAGACCAATACGGACAGCATGGGTTGCATTGCGGAAGCACAAAGGGCTGGCATGCAAGACACAACGAGGTCAATGACATCATCAAGAGAACCCTCGTCTCAGCTAAGTGCCCAGCGGAGAGAGAACCTCGCATCCTAGGGGTCCAAAACCCGGATTTCCCCGCACTTTGCCCTGATGGCATCACCATATACTCATGGAAGGAGGGTAGACAGTTGGTGTGGGACTACACATGTGTATCCACCCTGGCTGACACCTATGTACACTTCGGAGCTGATCAAGCAGGTGGGGAGGCCAACCACAGGGAAACAGCAAATCTCTCAAATACAGGCGACTGGCAGGTCAATACCTCTTTGTTCCCATAGCGTCTGAGATGCATGGCCCCTGGGGCAAGAGTGCCTTGGATTTCTCAAGGAATTGGGGTCCAAT
>WNGS01049456.1:0-13013 GCA_020271785.1 Procambarus virginalis | reverse complement strand
TTGTATTAAATATGACCGAAAAAGTAAGATTAATAATTCTAACACGAATTTTCTCAATTTTCCTTATGTTTGTTTTTACTGATGACGGTAAATGAAAAATCAATTCTCCAAAATTCATTCTTTATTTCTTAGTCTGACGCGACACTTGAACGGTTTCGTAATAACTAATTACATTTTCAAAGACTTTTAGTTTTCTCACACAACTATAACCTTAAAGCACTAAACAGTTCTTTACTATGCTATGATTTAAACAGCTTTCATCTTTCATTTCATTTTATACCCGCGTTTTGGGTGAGGTGATATGTTACAACAGTTTTTAATGAGGTGAACAAAACTTTCACAAAGGACAGAACACGAAAACAATGGATATTAACTGGATATTAACTGGGTAAATTGAAGGTATGAATGAAAGTAGCTGCGGAAGGGCCTATTGGCCCATATTTCTTGATGCTTCTATATTGGAGCGGGGTCTTGAAGTGGGTAGAATTCTACCCACTTCTCAATTCTCAAAATTCTCAAAAGACCCACCACTTACGGGCTATTCATGCCCGTGCCACCTTTTGGGTGGCTTAATCCTCATCAATCAATCAACTTATTTTGTAGGAAATGGGAGACATCTCCCGTCACGCAGGGTGCAGTCGCACCTCAACAGATCACCAGTATCCTCTATTGACACTAATAATGGCTCAAAAGGCCACCACTTACGGGCTATCATGCCCGTGCGACCTTTTGGGTGGCTTAATCTTCATCAATCAATCAATTTATTTTCGCTTGAGAAAGAACTATGGAGGTTCGAAACGTTGTGCAATTTGTATAAATAAGTGTAATACATGCTATAGTAATCAACATTTGTATTCACCTTGAAATAACGACAATGAGTTTTGAGAACTCCTCTTTCAGTTAATCCTGATGCTAAGAAATAGTTAGAGGATAGAAGCCCTAAACCAGAAGATAGTAAATACTGAATATGCGGCCATATACAAAGAGACATGTTTAAAAGAAAACTGCTGCCAGTATACAGCAATATATATATATATATATATATATATATATATATATATATATATATATATATATATATATATATATGTCGTACCTAGTAGCCAGAACGCACTTGTCAGCCTTCTATGCAAGGCCCGATTTGCCTAATAGGCCAAGTTTTCATGAATTAATTGTTTTTCGACAACCTAACCTACCTCACCTAACCTTACCTAACATTTTCGGCTACCTAACCTAACCTAACCTATAAAGATAGGTTAGGTTAGGTTAGGTAGGGTTGGTTAGGTTCGGTCATATATCTACGTTAATTTTAACTCCAATGAAAAAAAATTGACCTCATACATAATGAAAATGGGTAGCTTAATCATTTCATAAGAAAAAATTAGAGAAATCTATTAATTCAGAAAAACTTGGCTTATTAGGCAAATCGGGCATTGCATAGTAGGCCAAAAAGTGAGTTCTGGCTACTAGGTACGACATATATATATATCTATATATATATATATATATATATATATATATATATATATATATATATATGACATATATATATATATATATATGATACGACATTAATTCGTGAAAACTTGGCTTATTAGGCAAATCGGGCCTTGCATAGTAGGCTCAGAAGTGCGTTCTGGCTATATATATATATATATATATATATATATATATATATATATATATATATATATATATATATGAGAAAGATGCATAAACGCGCAAGCCATATATCACTAAGAACTCTTAAAAATTTGACCCGGCCAGGATTCGAACCAGATCGTAGACGATCATTGGTGCGGTGCGGTGGTCACGGTACTGTGTACGTTTAGGGGTGATCCTGGACGGCATGGGTCGAATCCTGGCCGGGTCAAGAGTTCTTAGTGATATATATATATATATGTCGTACCCTAGTAGCCAGAACGCACTTCTCAGCCTACCCTACTATGCAAGGCCCGATTTGCCTAATAAGCCAAGTTTTCATGAATTAATATATTTTCTCTATTTTTTTTCTTATGAAATGATAAAGCAACCCATTTCATTTTGTATGAGGTCAATTTTTTTTATTGGAGTTAACATTAACGTAGATATATGACCGAACCTAACCAACCCTACCTAACCTAACCTATCTTTATAGGGTTAGGTTAGGTTAGGTAGCCGAAAAGTTAGGTTAGGTTAGGTTAGGTAGGTTAGGTAGTCGAAAACAATTAATTCGTGAAAACTTGGCTTATTAGGCAAATCGGGCCTTGCATAGTAGGCTCAGAAGGTGCGGGTCTGGCGACGAGGGTACGACAGATATATATAAAGATAGAGAGATATAGATAGATATAGATATAGATAGAGAGATGAGAGAGAGATAAGAGAGGAGAGAGAGAGAGGTAGAGCGAGAGAGGAGAGGACAGATGACAGAGATAGAGAGATAGAGAGATAGATAGTAAGAGAGAGATAGATAGAGAGAGATAGAGCTATATAGAGAGGATAGAGAGAGATATAAGAGAATATATAGAGCTATATAGTAGATATATATACTAGAGATATATATATATAGATATATAGCTAGATATAGATAGATATATATAAGATATAGAGATATATCTAGAGATAGATAATATATAGATATATATATATATATATATATAATATATATATACTATATATATATATATCTTCATATATATCATATAGATATATATAATATATATATATATATATATATATATATATATATATAATATATTTATTGAGAAACGCACTTCTCAGGCTTACTATGCAAGGACCGATTTGCCTAATAAGCCAAGTTTTCATGAATAATTGTTTTTCGACTACCTAACCTACCTAACCAAACCTAACCTAATTTTTTCGGCTACCTAACCTAACCTAACCTATAAAAATAGGTTAGGTTAGGTTAGGTAGCGTTGGTTAGGTTCGGTCAGATACCTACGTTAATTTTAACTCCAATAAAAAAATGACCTCATACATAATGAAATGGGTAGCTTTATCATTTCATAATAAAAAAATTAGAGAAAATATATTAATTCAGAAAAACTTGGCTTATTAGGCAAATCGGGCCTTGCATAGTAGGCCGAGTACGACGTTCTGGCTACTATGTACAACATTTATATATATGTCGTATAGCTCACGGCATGCGCAAATACCATAGCCAGAGTTTCGTGTTCCTGGATGTTTGCTGGTGGAATGTCATTCCGCAACACAGGATAAACGATCGACTGGCCATAGCCTCGGAAAGCTATGAATAGGTTTATACCACCACCCACTGTTTCCATGATTGCTTGGAGACCTTTGGTTTCTGGTTCAGTGAAGGGTGTGACGCCTTTGTAAGTCTCGCTACACGGGTCAACTGGCGTGCTGAAGCTCCATTCCAAGTCCAAGTCACGGATCAGGCTCACTCCTTTGCACCCTCTATCAAGGTGGGTCCGGCGATTCTTTCTCCACAGCCTAGAGTAAACAATAATGTTAGAATCATGACAATGAATTTTTTTTTAGAAACTAATTGTGAGGTTGGTATTATTTCCCATAATAAACTGCTATATGTATTATCTCATTACTAGTCACGACTTGGGATACACACGCTTCTGAGCAATAATGTGCAAAGTGTATTGTAAAACTGCAGGGGGTCTTTTATGACGTGTTCACTGTGCGAGGTTGTGTGGCATGAACACTGCACGGTGTTGCATATCACGTACACCGTTGACTGACCTGGCACTCTCGGAGGTGAAGGTGTAATGATAGCCGTCCGGGTTGACGACAGGCACGATGTACCACTCCGTCCTCTTCAGCAGGTCTCGCCAAGACTCGTCTGTAATCAGCAGGTTCAGGATATACATAGAGACAACAGGAGAGATCCATTCGCGAGCATGGATACCTGAAACAACGGGATAGAGATTGGGAAATAATTAGCTATTATTTCATATTGTCACTTATCATTATCTTACTTATAATTGTTATATACACAATTACAATTATTATTGCCAACTTTATTGGCTATTCAGGACGAACAAGCTCCTCTCTCTTACCAGCTTCGATCCAGATCTTTGTCTTGGATTCATCGGAGAATGGATCTGTGACTTTAATCACCTGGACTTGGCGCCCCTCCTCCGTGGTGGCTGCCGTTAGCACCTGCACGAAGCAGCCTCCCATCTCCTTCACCCAATTTACGAACTTCTCGACGTCTTCCGTATTGTGGTAAACGTTCCAATCCATCTGATGTTCTGTGGGATTCGTTGGGTTATAATATAAAAACTGTAAACCTTATGCAATATATCATTAACAACATATTGTATGAGGTATTAAAATCTATTGTTCTAGTTTTTTTTAAATTTATGACAATAAGAAAGAGGATTTCCAAAGTTTGTTAGCAAACATCTCAGATATTCGTGAAGTATATGGACAGTTTAAATTCTACTTTACTTCAATCAAATTTATTTATATACTCAATTATATGCAAATTGGGTATTTGAGCGGGCATGTATTTACCTCTGTTGTTTTGGTTGTCTCCATAAAAAGCCGCTCCTGCTGCACCAGAATCATCACATCCTCAACCTCCACCCAGTACCGTATCTCTGAGGACTCCAGCACCTGCTGTACCAACGTACTCCAGGTCGAGCTTACCAGAATCTACAAAGATGATGCATGATTACGAGTGGCCCTCCAAGATACTATAAATGACATAACCACACACATGAAAACGAAGCAACGACAACGTTTCGGCCAAGTATATACACAATTCATGCAAGAAAGTTGTCTGACAGCAAACAGTTCACTTACCTGGGCGTGGGTTGTATTGTCGCCCCAAATATCGACGTAACCGCCGTTTTCTAGTTCCCGGATCACTTCGTTAGATTTTAACACGTCAACACTCCACATCTGTCCACAAACAAAAAGTTAGATAAAACCTCTACATTTTTGTGCCACAACCCACAACAGTTTCCGACTTCACGGGTACCTATATACTGTTAGATACTGTTAGACAAATCCCAAAGGTTTTCATATAAAAGAAAGATTAATCAATTTACATGGAAATATATGTCTGCTGATACTGATGGATGCCCACTACTCTCGTAAAAGAAAACTAAACTTCAGTATGCATTAAAAATTGAAAACTAAAGAAAACTAAACTTCAGTATGCATTAAAAATTGTTTCGTATAAATAATGCCTTACGTTGTTGAAAGAATGACTCTTAAATTTTAACACGTCACACTCCACATCTGTCCACAAACAAATGTTAGATAAAACCTCTACATTTTGTGCCACAACCCACAACAGTTTCCGACTTCACGGGTACCTATATACTGTTAATACTGTTAGACAAATCCCAAAGGTTTTCATATAAAAGAAAGATTAATCAATTACATGGAAATATATGTCTGCTGATACTGATGGATGCCCACTACTCTCGTAAAAGAAAACTAAACTTCAGTATGCATTAAAAATTGAAAACTAAAGAAAACTAAACTTCAGTATGCATTAAAATTGTTTCGTATAAATAATGCCTTACGTTGTTGAAAGAATGACTCTTAAAATTCAAACCAATAGACAGTATTAATGGCGTAAATCACGAAGTAATTACCACGAGATAAATAATGAAAGAAACTCACCTGAATGCTTGCGTCGCCCTGGACGAGCGTAGCCAAACACAAGCAAAACACAGCCAAAACAGGCAGCATCTTGGAATACAACAAGCACTGCGGAGACACAAGTACCTAAACCTTTAATTCTTGGTGACACTAAGACACAGAAGCACAAGATGCGAGATTATGCTTCCAGTCGCAGCTTATATTGGCCGCGGGAGGGTAAAGGTGAGGTTGTAGGGGCAGGTGTAATTGGTTCCGCCAGAGTAACGGGTAACTTTATTAAAATATTCAATTTACTGAAAGGGGTATAACAAAAGGAATATAAATAAAGCTGTAAATATAAGAGCAGTTAGTAAATTGGATAATGTTTGATTTAGAAAATACCTGGGTAATAGTGGTTTAGAAATGTGATAGTATATTTCAGGAAAAAATTATCATACCGGATATTGGATCGCTGGAGTGTTTCAAGAGGTTTCTAAATCTAAACTTATCAAATTTATACCCATTGTTTCGTGTTCTGTCTTGTGTTGATACTTTTAATACCGTATTAATATCCCCATTGTTATATCTATTCATCCACTTGTAAACCTCTATGTCACAACTGACTCTTCGCCTTTCCAGTGAATGCAATTTAAGCTTTGTTAATCTTTTTTCATACGAAAGAACACTTGACTCAACACTTGAATCAAACAAGGGATCCTACGTCCATAATGTTATCCGATAATTGGTTCTACAAATCGACAACCTGCTACCGTACCAGTATTAACCCTGGTCCCTCCTAAATTTAAACTTATCTAATTTATTTCATAAGAACATAAGCATGAAGGTAACTGCAGAAGGCCTGTTGGCCCATACGAGGTGGCTCTTATTGATATCCACCCAGTCTCATTCATTTATATGTCTAACCTATCCTTGAAACAATCAAGGTATCCTACTTCTATCATGTTACGCGGTAATTGGTTCCAAAAATCAACATCCATGGTACTGAACCAGTATTTACCCAGGTCTTTCCTAAATCTAAATTTATCCAATATATACCCATTGTTTTGTTTGGTTTTGCGTTGATAATTTTAATACTCTATAAATATTCCCTTTGTTATGTCCATTCATCCACGTTTACACTTCACTAATTTCAACCCTATCCTCACTTCTCTGGAGAATGTGAGTTATCCTTTTTTCAATTTTTTTTTTGTCATTTGAAAAGTTTCTAATTGTGGGATTACCTGTCTCATCATACGCTGGACGCGTTCTACTAAATTTCAGTCACTTTTCCTGTGAGGAGCAGTCACAGTGAGAGGGTTTGTTAGTTGGAGTTCTGTTTGGGCTTTGATTCTAAGAGCATAAGAACTTAACAACAAAGGTAACTGCAGAAGGCCTATTGACCCACACGAGGCACTAATATTTATAACCACCCTATCCCACTCACATCCCTCTGGAGGAGCCAATCTGCAAGTCCTTCGCACATACTATGTACAGGCAGTCAGTTCAGTGATCGATTATGCAGCACCTGCACTCACAAATCTATCACACCAACAGTGGAAAAAGCTTGAAGTTGCCCAAAACAATGCTATGAGAGCCGCACTGGGAGCCTCCATGTGGACCAGGCTTGAAACACTTAGACTTTCATAGCTTTCCGAGGCTATGGCCAGTCGATCGTTTATCCTGTGTTGCGGAATGACATTCCTCCAGCAAACATCCAGGAACACGAAACTCTGGCTATGGTATTTGCGCATGCCGTGAGCTATACGTCTCGTGGACACATGAATTATGAGATAGGCGAATCAGGACCACTGTACGGTCTAACCTCTGAAGACTTGGCACCCGAGGCACAGAATAGGTTCTTATATACCATTGATCTCCCTTATAAAGGGAGATATGGACTTCTTCATTCAGAGAGCAATATTAGCAGCACTCTGGTGGAGACCACTGCCGGCATCATGTGCATGGTCCGTCATATTACCAACACGGGTCACTGTACCAATCCTTAGTAGCACCCATATGTAAAGTTGGTACATATGGCATATGGTTGGTACTAAGGCAGGAGTTACTTCTGGAATCAACATTATTTATGCACGTAATTCCTAAATCTGAAGTTTAAGTCCTAAAATAAAACAATAAAAAATCTACCTGTTTTTATTTACACTGCTATTAGACAAGTCTAACAAGTAAATTTACAACAGTAGGCAGGTATTTAACTAATGTAAGAACCGGTCTTACATAACGATAATGATGTTACATAATGTTACATAATGATGTTCCACTTGATGTTGTAGTTATTTACATGAATATATGTTTAGTATTTATGTACTTGACTTTATAATAGCGTGTATCCAAATTTCTTTGAATCTGAAGTTATCTTTTCTTTAGCCACTGCACATAATTAGAAGTATACCTTTACATTAAGGCGTATGGAAAGTTTCAAAATTTCCATTTCAATATTTGCTTTCTCAAACCAACGGTAACTATTCTTCATTTAAAATTATCAAATTCCCTCACTTCCATTCTGTGGCCTAAGGGAAAAGATGAGGACCATGTCTGGCATATTGCTATTCAGTGCCGGAGTCGTGGATGGAACCATTTTGCGAAAAAAAAGATATATCACTTGCTTCGAGCATTTGCCCAATTAGCCTAACGTATATTTTTGGAAAATTTCTTGAATCGATAATTGCAAAAGCCATTCCTCTTCATCTTGAAAAACGATT
The DNA here is from genome assembly GCA_020271785.1 of Procambarus virginalis. Taxonomy (NCBI): domain Eukaryota; kingdom Metazoa; phylum Arthropoda; class Malacostraca; order Decapoda; family Cambaridae; genus Procambarus; species Procambarus virginalis. The sequence goes on along the minus strand of WNGS01049456.1, from coordinate 4,719 downwards.
AATTAATGATTCACAACGTGGTTTTGCTAACGGTCATTCATGTTTAACAAATATGCTATCATTCTATTTTATCATAGTTCAGTCAGGTATATTAACAATATACTTAAGTTATATTTCACACAAACAGTAGGAGTCTAAGATGCAAAATGAAGGAGGTGTTTCCAGTACCGGTAGCTGCTCTTCGCGCACGCATTTAATAAAAATCGTAAAAAATCCATTTCTTAACATATAGGGATGAAATTTTACGACGCTGTCTGAACTTTATCCTAGTTCTGGTACATTTACAATATACATAAGTTATATTTCATACGAACAGTAGGAGTCTAAGAAACAAAATGAAGGAGGTGTTACCAGTTCCGGTAGCTGCTCTTCGCGCACGCATTTATTTAAAACAAATCGTAAAAAAATCCATTTCTTAACATATAGGGATGAAATTTTTACGACGCTGACGCCAAATAACGGGAAAACTTTGTACTATATTTTATATTTGGAAAAGTCTCCACATGCACCTTAAAAAACAGAGATAACGAGGGCAAAAAGAAATTATGAAGTTCCCATAGCAGGGCAAGCAAAGACAAATCCTAAAGTTTTTTCAGTTAATTCCAACAAAGATTAGTGAAAGGATAGGTCCATTAAAAGTTAAGATTGGTCAGATAACAGATAATGACAAAGAGATGAGTAGTATTTTTAATATATATTTTATATCTGCATTTACTAAAGAGGAACTTCAGCCTTCAGCCAAACAAGTCTATGTGTGTTGGGACGAGGACAGGTTGACGAGTTTAGCAGTTACCATGCCATGGAGGATGTCATTGAAGAAATAGGGAACTCAAACCAAACAAATCCCCAGGGACGGACTAAGTGGACAAAGAACTTTTAATGGACCCATTCAGGGTGCTTAAAAATGTCGTATATATATATATATATATATATATATATATATATATATATATATATATATATATATATATATATATATATATATATATATATATATATATATATATATATATATATATATATACCATATATACATATATACATATATACATATATACTATATACATATACATATATGTCGTACCTAGTAGCCAGAACGCACTTCTCGGCCTACTATGCAACACCCAATTTGCCTAATAAGCCAAGTTTTCCTGAATTAATATATTTCTCTAATTTTTTTCTTATGAAATGATAAAGCTACCCATTTCATTATGTATGAGGTCAATTTTTTTTTATTTGATTTAAAATTAACGTAGATATATGACCGAACCTAACCTAACCTATCTTTACAGGTTAGGTTAGGTTAGGTAGCGGAAAAGTTAGGTTAGGTTAGGTTAGGTAGGTTAGATAGTCGAAAAATAATTAATTCATGAAAACTTGGCTTATTAGGCAAATTGGGCCTCGCATAGTAGCTGAGAAGTGCATTCTGGCTACTAGGTACGACATATATATAAATGTTGTACCTAGTAGCCAGAACGTCGTACTCGGCCTACTATGCAAGACCCGATTTGCCTAATAAGCCAAGTTTTCCTGAATTAATATATTTTCTCAATTTTTTTATTATGAAATGATAAAGCTACCCATTTCATTATGTATGAGGTCATTTTTTTATTGGAGTTAAAATTAACGTAGGTATCTGACCCAACCTAACCAACGCTACCTAACCTAACCTAACCTATCTTTATAGGTTAGGTTAGGTTAGGTAGCCGAAAAAATTAGTTAGGTTTGGTTAGGTAGGTTAGGTAGAATTGCATTCACTGGAAAGGCGAAGAGTCAGTTGTGACATAGAGGTTTACAAGTGGATGAATAGATATAACAATGGGGATATTAATACGGGATTAAAAGTATCAACACAAGACAGAACACGAAACAATGGGTATAATTTGATAAGTTTAGATTTAGAAACCTCTTGAAACACTCCAGCGATCCAATATCCGGTATGATAACTTTTTCCTGAAATATACTATCACATTTCTAAACCACTATTACCCAGGTATTTTCTAAATCAAACTTTATCCAATTTACTAACTGCTCTTATATTTACAGCTTTATTTATATTCCTTTTGTTATACCCCTTTCAGTAAATTGAATATTTTAATAAAGTTACCCGTTACTCTGGCGGAACCAATTACACCTGTCCCTACAACCTCACCTTTACCCTCCCGCGGCCAATATAAGCTGCGACTGGAAGCATAATCTCGCATCTTGTGCTTCTGTGTCTTAGTGTCACCAAGAATTAAAGGTTTAGGTACTTGTGTCTCCGCAGTGCTTGTTGTATTCCAAGATGCTGCCTGTTTTGGCTGTGTTTTGCTTGTGTTTGGCTACGCTCGTCCAGGGCGACGCAAGCATTCAGGTGAGTTTCTTTCATTATTTATCTCGTGGTAATTACTTCGTGATTTACGCCATTAATACTGTCTATTGGTTTTGAATTTTAAGAGTCATTCTTTCAACAACGTAAGGCATTATTTATACGAAACAATTTTTAATGCATACTGAAGTTTAGTTTTCTTTAGTTTTCAATTTTTAATGCATACTGAAGTTTAGTTTTCTTTAGTTTTCAATTTTTAATGCATACTGAAGTTTAGTTTTCTTTTACGAGAGTAGTGGGCATCCATCAGTATCAGCAGACATATATTTCCATGTAAATTGATTAATCTTTCTTTTATATGAAAACCTTTGGGATTTGTCTAACAGTATCTAACAGTATATAGGTACCCGTGAAGTCGGAAACTGTTGTGGGTTGTGGCACAAAAATGTAGAGGTTTTATCTAACATTTTGTTTGTGGACAGATGTGGAGTGTTGACGTGTTAAAATCTAACGAAGTGATCCGGGAACTAGAAAACGGCGGTTACGTCGATATTTGGGGCGACAATACAACCCACGCCCAGGTAAGTGAACTGTTTGCTGTCAGACAACTTTCTTGCATGAATTGTGTATATACTTGGCCGAAACGTTGTCGTTGCTTCGTTTTCATGTGTGTGGTTATGTCATTTATAGTATCTTGGAGGGCCACTCGTAATCATGCATCATCTTTGTAGATTCTGGTAAGCTCGACCTGGAGTACGTTGGTACAGCAGGTGCTGGAGTCCTCAGAGATACGGTACTGGGTGGAGGTTGAGGATGTGATGATTCTGGTGCAGCAGGAGCGGCTTTTTTGGAGACAACCAAAAACAACAGAGGTAAATACATGCCCGCTCAAATACCCAATTTGCATATAATTGAGTATATAAATAAATTTGATTGAAGTAAAGTAGAATTTAAACTGTCCATATACTTCACGAATATCTGAGATGTTTGCTAACAAACTTTGGAAATCCTCTTTCTTATTGTCATAAATTTAAAAAAACTAGAACAATAGATTTTAATACCTCATACAATATGTTGTTAATGATATATTGCATAAGGTTTACAGTTTTTATATTATAACCCAACGAATCCCACAGAACATCAGATGGATTGGAACGTTTACCACAATACGGAAGACGTCGAGAAGTTCGTAAATTGGGTGAAGGAGATGGGAGGCTGCTTCGTGCAGGTGCTAACGGCAGCCACCACGGAGGAGGGGCGCCAAGTCCAGGTGATTAAAGTCACAGATCCATTCTCCGATGAATCCAAGACAAAGATCTGGATCGAAGCTGGTAAGAGAGAGGAGCTTGTTCGTCCTGAATAGCCAATAAAGTTGGCAATAATAATTGTAATTGTGTATATAACAATTATAAGTAAGATAATGATAAGTGACAATATGAAATAATAGCTAATTATTTCCCAATCTCTATCCCGTTGTTTCAGGTATCCATGCTCGCGAATGGATCTCTCCTGTTGTCTCTATGTATATCCTGAACCTGCTGATTACAGACGAGTCTTGGCGAGACCTGCTGAAGAGGACGGAGTGGTACATCGTGCCTGTCGTCAACCCGGACGGCTATCATTACACCTTCACCTCCGAGAGTGCCAGGTCAGTCAACGGTGTACGTGATATGCAACACCGTGCAGTGTTCATGCCACACAACCTCGCACAGTGAACACGTCATAAAAGACCCCCTGCAGTTTTACAATACACTTTGCACATTATTGCCCAGAAGCGTGTGTATCCCAAGTCGTGACTAGTAATGAGATAATACATATAGCAGTTTATTATGGGAAATAATACCAACCTCACGGTTAGTTTCTAAAAAAAAATTCATTGTCATGATTCTAACATTATTGTTTACTCTAGGCTGTGGAGAAAGAATCGCCGGACCCACCTTGATAGAGGGTGCAAAGGAGTGAGCCTGATCCGTGACTTGGACTTGGAATGGAGCTTCAGCACGCCAGTTGACCCGTGTAGCGAGACTTACAAAGGCGTCACACCCTTCACTGAACCAGAACCCAAGGTCTCCAAGCAATCATGGAAACAGTGGGTGGTGGTATAAACCTGTTCATAGCTTTCCGAGGCTATGGCCAGTCGATCGTTTATCCTGTGTTGCGGAATGACATTCCTCCAGCAAACATCCAGGAACACGAAACTCTGGCTATGGTATTTGCGCATGCCGTGAGCTATACGTCTCGTGGACACATGAATTATGAGATAGGCGAATCAGGACCACTGTACGGTCTAACCTCTGAAGACTTGGCACCCGAGGCACAGAATAGGTTCTTATATACCATTGATCTCCCTTATAAAGGGGATATGGACTTCTTCATTCAGAGAGTAATATTAGCAGCACTCTGTGGAGACC
>WNGS01049453.1:0-10869 GCA_020271785.1 Procambarus virginalis | reverse complement strand
ATTACAGCTGATTATAGTAACAGAGGTTAATGTAATATATAATCATTCAAAGCTGAAGATGAGTTCATGGAGGCCTCAGTGGCAAATCAGTGAACAGTAGCCTAAAAAGCTACAATTCACTGCGACCAATGTCACTGAACCCACTGCAGTCTTAGAACCATATTAGCTTTAGTGATGGGCTATTCATCATCTGAATCAATTAACTAAATTAAACCCCAATTAATCTGACGACTGATTTTGATACATTTATATTTAATCAAGATGAATTCCATGGGCCTCAGTGTTTATATATCAGTGACCAGTTACCTGAACCAGCTTCAAGTTATATCTAATGTCACTATTCTCACTGCACCTGAATCATACTTGACTGTAGTACTTGATCACATTCAGTCTGGTGGGTTGTATGTAATTAGGCAAGAATTTTTAGCCACTCGAGGTAACAGAAAAATGCAATCGCATTAGACTTCTACCTCCTGCAACTTGAGTACAGGACATCCGTCCTGTACGATCAGACGCACAAATGTGTGATTACTAACAACTAACATTAAATTAAATCTAATTCGAAGGAGGAGTATCAGTGTTTGTCTGTTCTAATAGGACGTCAACTCGTGAGCAGCCCCCCGACACCATTTCTAATCTTAAATGCAATAAGCAGATAATAATAGCTGCAGTGTTGTATACACAAGTTACCCATAGAAAATGTAGCGTGCAGTGGAATTTCCGGCTATTCTGTTTGGGAATTATTCTTAAATACATTAGTCTTGGACTTTTAATATCATAAAAACATCTCATTGAATTAACTTAATTATCAGTATCAAAATGAGTAAATGTGACCCTTCAATCACTTATTGACATCTGGACAAAAGAAGGCAAGAGCGTTATGGTGAGGGAGGTCAGCCATTGTTAAGACCATAGTGGCAGGCGCAAAATTCAGCTCCTATAAATTCCTTTTGGACGGGTGTTATGGAGATCAAATTAGTGCTTCTTCCATCCATCACACACGCAGTCACATCTAAACAAGGGAAGTGTCCTCAACCGAAACCCGTTCATCTAATAATTTATGGCCAGTTTAATGTTAAGCAGGTATAGGCGACCGGTTAGGACGCGATCGAGCCACTAAACACAGGTAATTAGGCCTTGGTCCTTACCTAATAATAATATAAAATGCTTTCTCTGATATAGCTGTCATATATTAGGATTCCGGCTTTACAGCTAGTGCCCTTTGACAGGAACAAGAAGAGGAAGCAAGAATTAATCTTGTACAATCAGTTACTTGGGTGATGGAAGCTAGCCTCTCACGAGATAATTTGGTGAACATCCCAGGTATACCTATGTGGAATACGCCTACTATACAAAAGATAAGGCACTTCCCTTTTTATTAACTATTATATGTAGTTTAATACTGTAGTTTGATTGGTTGCATATACATATTAATTTAATATAACCCCCCCCTAATGTATAAGATTGATTTGTGGGAATTTGCAGAAATACAGTCCGCTAAGCATCGTACAAATTGCTATCGAAATATATAAATTAACGTAAATATAAATTCTATATAAATTCATTAATTAAATAAATATAATATCACTAGGTCGGTTCCCACACAAATTTCTATATCTTGGCACGACCACACAGCTACTCTTTTCACATGGCAACAGACAGACGGCTGCCTCGAATACCTTCAAGAAAACATAATGCAAAAATTTCAAGCAGTGCAAAACAAATCACTAAGAAGAGCAGCAAAAACCATGTCCACTGTACGACTAAACAATTTAGGAACTCCATGAAACCCTGAACATTCAGACTAAACATCAGACTGCATCAAAAACCATCGGTGTGGAACGCAACGAAATGTTAGAAGACCCCATGTTAGAAAGACTACTCTAACTCAGATTGGCGCGCCGCTCCCACAGCTGGTGACCTAAGAGCTTCTAAACGGAATCCAAGCCCCACAATACATGATATCAAGATGAAGTAGAGACCGGACACCCCCCCTTCCCACAGAGAAAATCAAAACAGGTATACAAGCATCCCGGTCTTTTTATGTAAATGATACTCAGTATTCATGTAAAGACACCATAATGTTTTGAAATACAGGAGACAAATTTTACAAGAACGAACAGCTCACTGACAAAGGAGAGCAAACATTCCCTGCCCTTGGTGTATAGTTCAAGCAACTTTCCCTGCCCTTAGTGTATAGTCCAAGCAACTTTCCCTGCCCTTGGTGTATAGTTCAAGCAACTTTCCCTGTCCTTTGTGTATAGTCCAAGCAACTTTCCCTGCCCTTGTATATAGTTTAAACAACATCCCTGCCCTTGGTGTATAGTCCAAGCAACATTCCCTGCCCTTGGTGTATAGTCCAAGCAACTTTCCCTGCCCTTGGTGTATAGTTCAAGCAACTTTCCCTGTCCTTAGTGTATAGTCCAATAAACTTTCCCTGCCCTTGGTGTATAGTTTAAACAACATTCCCTGCCCTTGGTGTAAAGTTTAAACAACATTCCCTGCCCTTGGTGTATAGTTTAAAACAACATTCCCTGCCCTTGGTGTATAGTTTAAACAACATTCCCTGCCCTTGGTGTAAAGTTTAAACAACATTCCCTGCCCTTGGTGTATAGTTTAAACAACATTCCCTGCCCTTGGTGTATAGTTTAAACACCACATTCCCTGCCCTTGGTGTAGTTTTAAACAACATTCCCTGCCCTTGGTGTATAGTTTAAACAACATTCCCTGCCCTTGGTGTATAGTTTAAACAACATTCCCTGCCCTTGGTGTATAGTTTAAACAACATTCCCTGCCCTTGGTGTATAGTCCTAGCAACATTCCCTGCCCTTGGTGTATAGTCCAAGCAACATTCCCTGCCTTGGTGTATAGTTTAAACAACATTCCCTGTTCATGGCACACAAATTATACACCAATCTCTGCCCTGGTCTAATTTCGCTCCCTTTGCTCCTGTAGTGTTGTTGAAGGCGCCTCCTCCCACACTTCCTCTGACTCTCACCTCTTCTTGCTCATCCTCCCCTGTGCAGTCTCTTCCGTTTTTACCAGCCTTAGTGTTGTTTTACCTCATTTCCTTCCACTTGGTGCTATTTCTCCCTCCACCCTAACGCTCCCTTTCCCCATTTTTATCCAGTGGACCCCCACCCTAATACCCCCCTTCCCATTTTTACCCGGTGGACCCCACGCTAACACATCCTCTTCCCCGTTTTTAATCACAATGGACCACCCTTGCTCCCTTCCGCGATCATAAGTTTTCTTAAATTTAAAAGCATTCATTGAAGGAGCTGACAGGTTGTTAAATCACAATCTGAGCGCAGCTCCAATAATCTAAGACTATTGGTTAATTTAGAAAAAATATTTTACTTATTTTCTAGAAGAGAGACCCGGCATTGCCAGGGTCTCTGTCAATTCCCACTCTCTCTCTCTCTCTCTCTCTCTCATACACACATTACATATATATATATATATATATATATATATATATATATATATATATATATATATATATCTTCAACTTCGGTGCCCCTAGGAATCACATGAGACAAGCCATGACATCACCCTAACAAGAGAAATGTTGAACAAGAATACATGCATAATAGACAGAACCCAAGATGCAAGAAGATTACAAATTCTTGAAGCAATTCACATAAGAACAGAACAACCTACCATGAACACCCAAATCACGGAACTATTTACTCTTCCCACAATGAGAGTAAGGACAAGACCAGAACATAACGATGCCAACACAGAAGACAATGTTCAACATAACAGGCCAATTACACTGGATTAATCTTTGTATGTAGATGCCAGCTGCCTCGTATGGGCCAATAGGCCTTCTGCGGTTACCTCTATGTTTCACCCCATTTATCCCCTATGTATCCCCTATGTATCCCCTATGTTTTCACCTTTATTGTTTTATCACCTGACCCAGTGCGGGTATATAATCAAACCACATTGTAACATTTCCTCACTTGAAAATGAACCATGGAGGTTCGAAACGTCGTGTAAATTGTTTAAATAAGTGTAATACATTCTATAGTAATCCACATCTTTTCTTCACCCAGAATTACGAAAATGAGTTTTGGAGAACTCCTGTTTCAGCTAAGCCCTGATGCTAAGAAAATAGTTAGAGGGATAGAAGCCCTAAATCAGAAGATAGTAAATACAGAATATGCGGTCATATTCAATGAGACATATATATATATATATATATATATATATATATATAATATATATATATATATATATATATATATATATATATATATTATATATATACTATATATTTATATATAGATATATAACTGAAAACTCACACCCCAGAAAGTTGTATCTAGTCCTGGGACCATTCAGGCTTGTTTGCTAATATATTATATATATATATATATATATATATATATATATATATCTATATATATATATATATATATATATAAAAATATATATATATATACTATATATATATATTATTTATATATATATATATATATATATATATATATAAAATATGCCTAAACTGGCTTATTAAGCAAATCGGGCCTTGCATAGTAGGCAAAAGTGAGTTCTGGCTACTAGGTATATATATATAATTTAATATTATAGGCTGCACCTCGGCAGCCTATATTTATAAATATAGGCTGCATTTATATATATAGGCTGCACACATATATATATATATATATATATATATATATATATATATATATATATATATATATATATATATATATATATTATATATGTCGTACCTAGTAGCCAGAACGCACTTCTCAGCCTACTATGCAAGGCCCAATTTGCCTAATAAGCCAAGTTTTCCTGAATTAATATATTTTCTCTAATTTTTTTCTTACGAAATGATAAAGTTACCATTTCATTATGTATAAGGACATTTTTTTTTTTATTCGAGTTAAAATTAACGTAGATATATGACCGAACCTAACCATCCCTACCTAACCTAACCTAACCTATCTTTATAGGTTAGGTTAGGTTATGTACCCGAAAAAGTTAGGTTAGGTTAGGTTAGGTACGTTAGGTAGTCGAAAGAACATTAATTCATGAAAACTTGGCTTATTAGGCAAATCAGGCCTTGCATAGTAGGCTGAGAAGTGCGTTCTGGCTACTAGGTACGACATATATATATATATATATATATATATATATATATATATATATATATATATATATATATATATATATATATATTTGGGTCCCAAGCCAATATGCAACTGAAATCTCCTCACCCCAGGAGTCGAACCCAGACAGCCAGGAGGACCTTGCACCTTGGCGGACCTAATACCTTAACCCACTAGACCACACTGACTGTACTACTGACTGTACGGTCGGTACATAAGTACATAAGAATAGTGTTCTTATATTATTGCAAAAGCCAAATAGTAGCCAAATCATATTTGTCTGCAATAGAATAAGTTTCGTGAGTTTCAAAGTCAATTGTCCCTTCATCTAAGAGGTGATCCATAATTAAGTTATGCAATTCATTTTTGTTGGCTCCATGGGGAACATCTAGTTGATACTCGCGTGCAAGAGTTTGTAATTCAGTCCTCTTGGCACAACATAAGGTCCCTATTTCACCTGCTGGATCGTTACGAAAAGCTTGGAGACGAAACATAGTGAAAGATAGCAAATAAATGTACAACGAATATAGTTGTGATATGGTAAATGTCAGAAACAGGATAATGTGGCAACTGGTAACTATCCTGTGGAATTTTAATCTTTCACAATTAAAGTTAATTATAGGATGGTAAATGATTAGTCAATCAAAGTCGCAGGAAATCTTGAACCCGGTACTCAATGTAAGAGAATAAGGGCAAGAAAATCCTACTAAGTAAGTGAAACTGAGTTTCTAAAACAAATGAAACATTTAATTGCTCCAAAAGTGAATTAGGTAGTCCAAGAATGTAGGCATACCTTGCCGAGTCTCTATAGGACACAAGCAAGTTTTTCCCACTAAATGAATATGATACTTCCAGAATTAGCGAACTTTGTGCCCTGTAAAAAGACAGCTAATTCCCTACCTAAGTAAATATCATCATCTCTGACCGACGTGTAGGGGTGCGAGTGTCAACTGGTGACGAGAACTGCTGCTGAGGTCCCAACTCAGCAACGAAGTCTGTGCTAGAGGAACTATGTCCCTCTTTCCCTCCTTCGGTCGGATTGCAGAAGATTGGATGCTTTGACCCGAAGACAAACCAAAGTACCAGGTTACCACAATAATGATCTGCCAATAATGTGAGAAATATCCTAGGGACAAAAGGTGGTAAACACGAGTAATAACACGAAGGGAGAGATGACCAATTAAGAGAATGACTGAGGCCTACAGTCACCATGTAATCCAAAGTTATCCCACACTCACCATATGCTACTCTCGGAATGCACAATACACACAGCACCGTATAAATATAAAAATTAATGATAATATTGAAAAGCAACTTTAGCAAAGTGAAGTATGCTTACCACAAATTGACGTTCTGGTACTAGTACCTGAGTGAAGCTCCCGGACAGGCCCCCATTAAATGTGACGGGAAAGTGTTGGAGTGTTGGTGTTCGGCAGTCCTCCAATGGCAGGTGTCAATGCCTGGTCACACTTACAAAAAAAAGATAGACTGCTTGCCTGTTGTCTGTGGTAAGTTAGAGGGAGGAACACGTAAAACACAAAGTATGAACAATGAAACTTTAATATATTTACTTTAAACATAAATGAAAATAAAGACAAATCTCGGGTAAATGACTGGTGCAAAAAATGACAAAGATAAATGCAGAAACACAATAGATTAAATATTATAATGGAGAAATGGTGCTGAGAATATTGGCTTTAGCTGAGACCTCCCTTAGTATATGAAAGCCAGAGAGCTTAGTATGAAAGAGAGAGATGTCAACTCTAAGAGCACAAAGAATATTCCGAAGTTGATAGCTGGTCAGGCTCAGACATCGACTCAGGTAGATGGCGCTGAGGTGCAGGGTGCAGGTGCGCGGTCGGCAAGTCACCAATCAGGAGCAGGCAGGCTGGGATGGGTAGTTTGCTGGTTGACGACGAACCGGCATGGAGGGTGTGTGGAGTAGGGGGGTTCTTGGGTACATTTTGCCTCCTGGTCAAAACGTTTTGTGCTACCGGTGACATATCTTTAATGTAGCATCTTATACTTGTAAACTGGACGTAACTTTAAGTAGGGAAGAGCAGGCTCAATCTCTCTTGAAAGAGATTATCGTCACAACTCTCCCCCGAAGCCTGCAGTTCCGGGTGAAGTTACGTCTTCAGGAGGTAGAGTGGTAGGTGGAGCAGCCTCTACCTCATAGACTCTGGAGAGGGTGTCTGCTATGATGTTGTCAGACCCCTTGATGTAGAGATCTCCAGGTTGAAATTCTGCAGATATCAAACCCATCGTAGAAGCAGTCGATTGTTGGATTAGGCTTGCTGCAGGAAGCGTAGGGGATTGTGGTCCGAGTAGATGGTGGTAGACCGAGCACTTCTCAGGTATGGTTAGAAGTGCTGGAAGTTCAGGATGATGAGTAGCTTCCTTTCGATCGTGCTGTAGTTCCTTGTAGCCGTAGTGGCTAACAGGTAGAATCTCCTCGCCTCATTGTTGCATCAGGTCACCCCCGATGTTGGTACCACTGGCGTTGACATGGAGGATGAAAGGCTTCGTGATATCTGGCTAGGCGAGAATAAGATTAGAACATGGTAAAGGAGCACTATTATAGTCCTGTATATTGGGATGAAGATCAGGTAGGATTTCCGATTTGGAAAGCACCGACTTAATGTTAATGCTTTCGGGAGAAGCAGGGAAGGTTTCACTGTGGAGGTATGGACCTTTAACTGTCGAGACTGATACCAACACAGTGGGGGAAATACCTTGATATTGCTTCAGGAGGTTGACGTGGCACAACTGGGTCTTCCACCGCCTATCTGGAGTCTCAAGAACGTAGTTGTTGTTTCTGCACTCCTTAATGCGGTAGGGTCATGAAAACTTGTTTTGCAATGGAGAACCTGGGATAGGAAAATATGCCAACACGAAGTCTCCTGGTTTAAATTTCCTTAATTTGCTGTTTTGGTCAAAATGAGTCTTCATCCTCTCCTGAGCTTTCAATAGACTGTCATTAGCAAATTTACGTACTCTCTCTAGAATGTGTTTTAAGTTTTGAAGAAACTGGGCACATTATGAGGGTCACTGAAGGTGGCATTACGTAGAGAGTCTTTGAAAGCTTTCAGAGGTGTACGGCACTTACGTCCGTAGAGATCGCATGAGATACTACTAGAGACTCATTGGGGAGACTTCTGAAAATGCACATAATGAGATCAAGTTGTTTATCCCAGTCCTTCATGGTGTCATTGCAGAATTTTTTTAGGAGTGCTTTAATAGTCTGATGACTACGCTCAAGAGAACCCTGTGAAGCAGGATGATAAAGGCTGGACAGTACCTGTGTGATGTTAAACTCCTCCAGTGTCTTCTTGAAGAGATCACTGGTGAAGTTGGTGCCACAGTCGCTTTGAACCTCTCTTGGAAATTCATACTGGATGAAGATCTTCAATAGGTGTTTCACCACAGTAGCAGCCGTAATGTTCTTTACTGGAGTTGCTATGGGGAACCTGGTGGTAGGACACATGATAGTTAATATATACGCGTTGCCAGAACTGGTCCGGGGTAAAGGACCAACACAGTCTATGATGAGTCTGTGGAAAGGTTCCGCAGGCACCTGGATGGGTTTAGTGGAGCCTGGGGAATAGAGATGTTAGGTTTACCTGCCATCTGACATATATGACACTGTTGTACGTATTTTTTAACGTCTTTTACCATACCTGGCCAGTAGTAGTCTTGACTGATTCCGTGGTAGGTTTTGTTGAAACCATACTGAGAAAGAGCTCCGTGGGCCAGGTGTAGAATATCGGGCCGTATGCTCGTAGGAATCACTAGTTGTTCGACATTGGCCCAATCGTCATCCTCCTTCAGCTTGCTGGGTCTGTATCTGCGGTAGAGCAACTCATTCTCTAGGAAGAACCCAGGGATACTGTCAGGTTGAGTCTCAGCCTGGAAGAATAATGGTGTTAATGATTGATCTTCCCTCTGTAACTTACAGAACTCCAACTTGGTAAGATTTGGAGGTAGATTCTGAGGGTCTTGAGGGACAGCGGTAGTAGTAAAGTCAGCTGGTTGCGGTCGTGCAGCTTGTGCACGGGTGGTCACCAAAACCGGAGGAGAAACTTGATCACTTTCTTGAACCTCTGCTGGAACATACTCAAAGATGGGATTATCCATTACAGAAGTACACACCTGGGGTTTGTCCGTGATGATCAGGTTGGGCGGTTGCAGATCTTTTGCCAAGTCGTTGCCCAGGAGAAGTTGCACTCCAGGCATGGGAAAAGGCTTTTCCCTGATGGCGACTTGGACTTCACTGGTCACGAAGGGACAATCCAGGTGGACTCTGGCGAGTGGATATGGAGTGGTAGCAGTGAGGTCAGTGATAAGGACGGTTTCCTCGGTGTAGGTGATGTTAGGCACAGCCGATTTCATGATAATGGACTGAAGAGCCGCTGTGTCCCTCAAGATCTTCAATTTGAAACGTTCCTCCGAATCTGTACCGTTGGTAGAGACAGTTCCAGGATGCAGGTGTTTACTGAAGAGAGAAAGATCATTAACAGGAACACCAACATTCATCACAGGCTTACCGGACTTAGGAGGAGTCTGTTTGGGTTTAGTAGATTCATTGCTCTTGTATTGAGCCTTCACACATCTATCTATGGTTTGTCCATAGAGTTTGCAATACTTACAATACAATTGTGAGCTCGCTTCATCTGTACTCACTTAATCGTAACTGTACGAAGACTTCTTACTGGGAGGTGGTGATGGTGTCAGCCGGTGGATGAGGTTGTAGGTGTCAGCCGACTTCGCACATTTGGTGTAGTCGGTTTCTTCTTTATCTGCTAGATATAAACGGACGGAAGGGGGAACACGTCTCAAGAATTCCTCAACTAGCATAAGGTTGATGAGTTCTGCAAATGTAGAGACATGTGCTGCTTCCAGCCATTTCATAAAATATCTTTTCTTGGTATTGGCAAATTCTAGAAAGGTGGTGGTACTTGCCTTAAATGATCACGGAATTTTCGCCTATAGCTTTCGGTGGACAGAAGGTAGGCGTCCAACACTGCTTGCTTCAGGGTCTGGTAGTCATTCTCAGACGCTAAGGTACTGAGAGTAACTGCAGCTCTACCTGTAAGATGCACTCTGGAGGGTAACCATTGATCAGCAGGCCAGCTAAGTTTATTAGCTAGGGTCTCAAAGGTGGTAAAAAAACATCAATCTCTGTCTCAACGAACGGTGGCATTAACTTACTTGCATGGGAGACATTGAAACTTACGGGAAGACTAGGGGTAGCTTGTTGGTGATGAGTGTGGTGTGTAGTTTCCAACTCTAGTTCTTGTCGACGACACATTCTATAGCCATAGCTGCTTGCTGTTTGTCATGCTCGCGTTTGCATCTCCAGGTGACGATGTTTTTGCTTCTAGCTGTACTCGCTCACGCTCACGGAGTAGTGCAGTCCTCCTCTGAGGACAATCTCTCGTTCCTGTTGTTTCTTTAAGTTAAGGCGGCCTCTCGTTCCTTGAGGGCGGCCTCGCGTTCCTAGAGGGCGGCCTCTCGTTCCTTGAGCTGGAGAGCTTCTTTCGCCAGGGCCGTCCCACGTTCCTGCTCTTCTTTCCTGATTGTAGCCTCTCTTTCCTTCATTTGAGAGATGCTTGCTGTTGTTGAAGGGCTTCTTTTTGTTGCTCCCGCTCGATCTTGGCAAGTTCAAGTTTGAGTTTCATAGTAGCCAAATCATTATCTGCAATAGAATAAGTTTCGTGGGTTTCAGAGTCAATTGTCC
>WNGS01049452.1:116803-149214 GCA_020271785.1 Procambarus virginalis | reverse complement strand
AAAGCAACATGTGTCGTCAGAGTGACTATGGCCGTACGAGGATCGGGCATCAAATTCGGCACACCCTCAACAAAAGCCTGAGCCTGTGGAACCCAGATAGTCGAGGGCACCACGGAACAGGCAGCACTCGTTCAAAAGCCAAACTCCAAGGTGTTGGTCTTCTGATCGTACGCCACGCCGGAGGCCAAGATGATCGGGACGGCTTCCCCCTACAGGCGCGGGCAACGGGCAGCGCACTTGTAACCTTGGCAGCCCCACACGGCTCCGCAGCAACCACCGGACGGGACACCTGCAGGGCCCCCCTCGCTGAACATCCTTCTTTAGCAACAACACGAGGTCGCGGCCTGCACCAGCACCCCCCGCACCAACGTCCGGAGGAGCAACCACCTCCCACTGCGGAAGAACCGCCTACAGAAGAAACAGGAGGTGAATCATACACACAATCCTTGGCATCAGCAGGTACATGGACGTCAGCGACCCCACATCTCCCGAAGATCCATCGGCGTCGAAACCCTCCACATCAGCCCATGCAGTAGAAGACGCCTGGACCGCTTGGGCACCGGGCGCACATCCTCGAGCCGGAGGCGGACCCAGAACCACGGGCATCACAAGCCGTGCGAACCCGCTCGCCTCATGACGGCAGCAGCCTCAACCGCAGGGGGACCCGACCACATACAACAGGAGGCCCCACAGCCACCCCAGCACTCAGCGCAGCCGGGACCCGAGGCGAGGATGCAGCGAGCACGCAGGGCCAGGCGCAGCACTGAAGACGGTGAGCAGACGGCGAGGAGGGAGCATCAGAAAGGCCCACGGGAGCATCAGGGACAGGAGCAGGAGTATCCACCGAGGGCTGGATATAATTATATATATATATATATATATATATATTTATATATATATATATATATATATATATATAAATTATTTAGATTCAGGTTTGAGTAGCAACATTGCAAATTGGCGACGATGAAAAAATCGGGAGAGAAATAAACACGGAAAAAGACTCACTATCACTTCACGTCGATCTAAATAAAGTTTTGAAACGGTTAAAAGATTGCCAGAGGCAGTTTAATGCTGATAAAGATAAAATTTTGAGGCTAGGTAATGATGATAAGAGTCACAAGATACGAGCTGAATAGTGACGAGATTCCGAAGTCGGATTGCGAAAGGGATCTGGGAGCTTTGTAAGAATTTAAAGCTAAAAGAAAAATGCATGAATGTTCTAAATAAGGCCAATAGAACACTGAGGTTTATTAATCGCAGCGTTAGTAACACGACACCTGGTGTTGTTCTTCAGCTATATCTTGCTCTGGTTAGGCCCCATTTAGATTATGCAGTTCAGTCTTGGTCGCCGTACGCGAATGGATATAAATTCACTTGAATGTGTTCAGCTATAAATTCACTTGAACGTGTTCAGCGAAGAATGGCAAAGTTAATTCCCAAAATTAGAAGCCTATCATATAAAGAAAGATTAACAAAGCTTAAACTGCATTCACTGGAAAGGCGATGAGTTAGGCGTGACATGATAGAGGTGCACAAGTTGATGAATGGATATAACAAAGGGGATATTAATAGGGTATTAAGGGTATCAACGGAAGGGTATAAATTGGATAAGTTTAGATTTAGGAAAGACCTGGGTAAATACTAGTTCGGTAACAGGGTTGTTAATTTGTGGAACCAATTACCGCGTAAGGTGGTGGAGGTGGTGTTTCTTGATTCTTCCAGGCGTGTGTTGGACATGTATATGAGTGGGATTGGGTGGTTATAAATAGGAGCTGCATCGTATGGGTCAATACGCCTTCTGCAGTGTACTGTATTCTTATGTTCTTATTCCAGCAAAGATTAAATTACATTTTCTAGAGAGGCTAAGAATTAGGGGTGACATGATAGAGTTGTACAAGTGGATGGATGGATATAACAAGGGGGATATTGATAGGGTATTAAAAGTATTAACGCAAGACAGAACGCAAAACAATAGGTATAAATTTGATAACTTTATATTTAGGAAAGAGATGGGTAAATACTGGTTTTGTAACAGGGTTGTTGATTCGTAGAACCAATTACAGCATAACATAATAGAAATGAGATCCTTTGATTGTTTCAAGCGTAGGTTAGACATATATATATATATATATATATATATATATATATATATATATATATATATATATATATATATATATATATATATATATATGATATGAATGAAACTGGTTGGATATAAATAGGAGCTGCCTCGTATGGGCTAATAGGCCTTCTGTAGTTGTTGTTTTAGATTCAGCTACTCAGAACAAGCTCTTTGCAGCCATTATCTGTATCCTTCTGCAGTTACCTTCATTCTAATGTTCTTTCCCTGGATCAAATCTTCTTGACCTTCTGACCTTGTCGCCTCTTATTCCCGACTGCCGATGCACCTGTGGTAATGTCTTCGTGGAATTATGGCCAGGTGTCTTTTCTGTAATCCTGATATTCTGAGAACTAGAGTTGATATTATTTGAGGTGTTCAACTGGATTCTATCCCTCATAATCCTCTCCGTACCTAAAGGAACACGGCAAATGGCATTACGTCCATTCATCAAATTATTGAGATCTCAATAAATTGTTAATTCATTTAATAATCAGTGGCGTAGTGGTAAGACGCTCGTCTGGTGTTTCGCAAGCGCTTTGTCCTAGGTTCGTATCCTGGCCGGGGAGAATTTACCGGGCGCAAGTCCTTAACTGTAGCGTCGATTTGGGGAGGTTTATTCAGGGGAACATAGGATTAAGGACTTGCCCGAAACGCTATGCGTGCTAGTGGCTGTAGAAAAATGTAAGAACTCTTGTATAAATAAATAAATAAATAAATAAATAAATAAATAAATAAATAAATAAATAAATAAATAAAAAATAAAATATCTAATATGATACTTTAGATTTAAGAAAGACCTGAGTAAATACTGATTAGGTAACTGAGTTGTTGATTTGTGGAACCAATTACTGCGTAAGGTGGTGGAGGTGGGGTTCCTTGAATGTTTCATACGTGGGTTGGACATGTATATGAGTGGGATTGGGTGGTTATAAATTGGAACTGCCTCGTATGGTCCAACAGGCCCTCAGCAGTTACCTCTATTCTTATGTTCTTGTTCTTAAATGGACGATTCCTTTCCTAGTCACTTGGGACAACTCTTTGTTTCCTTTAGTATAGCCCTGACCTAATCAAACGTAATATAGCACCCCCAATACTGTGTATATTATCAAAGATAACAATCACTCCTTCATGTAACACTTGCTTCTGTACTTTCAGCATTAACCAATTTATATTTACACTGCTAATTCAAAGTTCTTTGTTAGAGTATAGGATACTCATGCCGCCCTGGCAACAAACGGTTACACTAGGAATGCGAGCCAGTCCTTGTGGCGCGAGCTGTGCAGAGATTGGCTGGCAGCCTGATGGAGCCAGGCTGGCCAGGGAGGGTGAGGTGCATCGCAAGTATATAAGTCTGATATCTGGTTTGCTCTCCAGTACGTGCTGGTTGTTCTACGGTAGAGGTGCTGCTGGCCAGCTTCGCTACCTCATCGTTTTTTTTGAGGAAGTGATTCATATAGATTTTATTCAAGTTCAAGTACGTTTATTGAGACAAGAAAATACATCTCAAAGGGATAAAGTAGCTTAGGCTATTTCTACCCCAAATTCCCACCATTATTTATGGTGATATACTCATACTGAACTGAGATTGTAAAACATTTGAGTGCATACAGGTAAGCTTTTGTGTTATATGTCTATTACAGTTTACAATATGAAGGCGATGAGTCACAATAACGTGGCTGAAGAATGTTGACCAGACCACACACTAGAAGGTGAAGGGACGATGACGTTTCGGTTCGTCCTGGACCATGAGTGGTCCAGAACGGACCGAAACGTCGTCGTTTCAAACGTTCACCTTCTAGTGTGTGGTCTGGTCAACAGTTTACAATATTTTGTTAATGTAGCTGAAGTACATATTCTGTACGATCTGCCGTTTTCTGTTATATTAATCAACATGGTTATACAAGTATAACCATCCTCTGTTGTCTTCACCTGGATAATATGTATATTTCTGTAAATACATTACACATGGGACAATTTGCTACTTTTCGGCAACACAGGGAAGCAAAACACTGGTCTCATCAGTTAGCAAAGAAATTATCGATTTCCTTACTTTACAACCTAATGAACAAATCCACAAGGGCGTGACGTGGATTCGAACCTGCGTCCGAGAGCATCCCAGACGCTGCCATAATCGACTGGTCAAAAGGACATTGACGACATGGTCAAAAGGAGTTGAAACCGAAGTTCTACTGAACTTACTGGATCCTGCAGCCTCTCCGAGGCACAAACCAGGGTTTTATACAACTCCCCCAATACACTCGAGCTATGTCAATAGGCTGTTTTCCCTCTTCGCTCTTATTTCATTACACACAGAAATCACAATTGCGAGATGCATCAAATGATTTGATGCATCACACAATTGTGATTTCTGTGTGTTTACAACCTAATCCTCCTGCCCAAACAAAGCAAACACCGCCATGGGAAATCAAGTACGACCCCCCAGCGACAAAAGGAATTTAAGTGCTCAGGTCACCAAAAAAGTTAAAGTGGGTAATACAGTAAGGGCACTCAGGTTAATTACACATAAGGACAAAATTTTACCCAGAAAACCTCCCTCACTAGTCAGGGTCAACCAAAACCAGGAACCACTTTGACTCCAGAGTCAAAGGTTTATAGTCATTGTTTCTTCATTTCCTCCGGCTCCTCACGAAGCTACATAGGGATAAGATATAAAAGTGATAAGGTGAACCATGTTCTCGGCTCAGTTGCAGAGGCGCTCCAGTCAGAAATCACAAAGTTTACTGCTTGACGCGTCAATTCCTGACGAAACCAAACCGTTTTTCTTTGATGAATCTCAATGTGCCCTCAAAAAGGATTGAGGGATCAGACGAAGTGCAATACACTACACCGCCTAGTTTCAAAGGCAGCTGTCATAGGTATTTGAGTGGAAGCAGCCACCATGCTGAAACCCATCCAGTTTGGGTTTGGGGGTCCCCCAAGGCAGTGAAGCAGCAGCCCATGTTGCATTAGATCTCTTACCGAATAAAAGGCAGTAATAAAATTACATGTCAAAAACACTTTTAGTTCGATCAAGTTCAACAATCTTTACCACAGTCCCTGGGAAATTATGCAAGCATTCCCCCATTTGTTTCAGCAGGTTACATCAAAGACAGTTCTCCTGTTTGGCGAACACAAAGTCCCAGAGGGAAGCTTCCTCTGCCATTAGGGCTATAAATAGTTTTCCTAGAGACAACCAGGTACCCCGAACCCCACCCGTTCCAAAAACACCCACTGCAGAAAGGCATCTGCTTTTTGCCATCAAAACATGGCATAATTAGGCTCGTGTTTGCAAGAGGAGGAAAGTCGCTAGCCTTATTGCCCAGTCACTAGGGGCAATAAATAATTTCCCTAGAGCTAACAACTTGATCCTAATCCTTCTTCAACGCAAAAACCGCCATGGCCAACGAGTTCCTATGACAATTTGGAACTAGAAACCCAAGTGTCCAAAACAATTGAAGAGGGCAACAAAGTAGGGCCAATTAGGTTACTTACAGTGAAGACGCAATCGAAACTAGAAATACCGAAACTGCCGACTCACTGAGAGAAGTACCCTCCCAAAGTAAAATGGGAACCCCACTTCTAGGGTCACAAATGTCCCCGACCTGGGGCCTCTATTCCTCCAAGAATCAGAGGTATACAAAGCCATCCTGCTATTTCCGCCAGGCTCAGAAGGGGGTTACACTGGAGTAAGACCGCAGCACATGAAGGAAACTGCAAACCGAATTCTCGGTTGCCGAGAATTGCCGAGATACTACTTTCAGAGGTCACGAACTGCTTCTCTGGGTTGTTCCCAGACACAATTAAACTTTGGTGGAGTCTCCTCCAGAAACACAATGGTAGAGTCTCAGACCCATTGCGGTAGGCAACACAGTTCGGTGCCTCGTTGCTAGGGCAGCTGCCAGAAACATCCAAAATTGAAGCTTCAACGATGCTTCGACACCATCAGGTTTTGGTCTCCCCAATGGGAGTGAAGCAGCAGCTCATTCAGCACGAGCCTATATTTAAGAACCTCCCAGAAAATAAGGCATTACTTAAACTAGACTTTAAAAATGCTTTCAACCCGGTAAAAAGAGATGTGGTACTCGAAGGAAGCAGTTCGAACAAACTTTTTTAGTCTACTCCCCTTCGCTTCAGCAGGAAAATGTGATTCCCTTTTTGCATGGTTGCTAAAGAGGTCACAAGCAGGTTGACCTCTTAACATCTGGGGCTTTTGATGTCTTTGCCTGTCTTTGTGCTGACTTATTTATTTCCTAAATTGTTCTCTCTCCATCCATAATTAATAGAATATGTGGACTCTACCTGTCGTTGTTTTGCTGCTCTATAGTGAGGTGTGTATATTTATATACTTGATTATACCCCCTCGAGATATAAGTATCTTCCTTCTGTGCTCAAAATTTACAATGGTTATTCTTACCATATTTGCTTCAGGCCTACCCAACCTCCTGACATCTGATAAACTTAAGTCTTCTACCTTGCCTATAAGGTTATCTAACATTGTCTCAATGAGTTTCTTGTCTTCTTTCTCGAGATTTCCTTTAACGAGTTTTTTTTTTAAGTCTGTGCCTATTAATGGTTTCTGTATCCCTTTCTTAAGCATCTGCATCCCTATGCAGAACTCATCTGGAACCTCATTCCCTGAGTTCCCTTCTGGTGTCTGATTACCCCCGGGACACCTGGTTGGCCGTTGTTGTTTTAGATTTAGCTTCTCTGAAATGTCCATGCATCACGGAATATAGTGAGCAACAATTGAGTTCGATTATTCGTGATAACTTTGTTACTGTGATATTCGGGTCAAAGTCTTAAATGGAGTTGGGGTTTACTCCTTTTCTCCCAATTATTTTCTGTTTCTGTTTTAGCGCACTGGTTTTAGCCATGTTTTAATAACAATATCTTGGTGACGGATATAGATGTACAGTACACATCTATACTATCGTAGATACTGTCGTAGCTCAGTCGATTAAGGCAGCGTCTGGGATGCTCTCAGACGTAGGTTCGAATCCTCGTCACGACCTTTGTGGATTTGTTCATAAATGTACAGTGTTTACTTGTGTGTCCTATTCTTCAACCGCTTTTCTAACCACTGTAGTCACTGCATCCCTATTCGGAGCTCTGCCTGCATTAGCCGAGTTCCCCTCGAGTGTCTGGTTATCCCTCCCCCCCCCCCTAGGGACGCCTGGTTGGCCTATCCATACGTGTATCATCTAACTTTTTTTGGAGGTCTATAACTTCTTGCATCAAAACCTTTTGTTTTTCCTGCAACTTATTCATCACCTTGTGGCCTTCAATGTGTAGTCATTGTAGTCAACAATCTGTTGGGTGGATGTAGATATCAAGACTTCCCATTCATTTCAGACAGTCGCTGGCAGAGTTACACATTAAGTACTCGTCTGTAAATTAACACTTACAGACAAGTACTTTATATTAACTATGTTAACAGAGTCTCACGGTCATGAAACCTAAGGAAACAGGAAACTTGCCTCCCGCCACTTGTATGGCTATACAGAGTGAACTAAGTGAATACACTTGAGATAAACTCTCTTTTTTGCACTGCTAAATGCAAGAAATTCGACTGCCTACTTAAAACACTGTTGTCAATTTAAACGCAACACTGCACAGCGATAATAAGATCTTAACACAAAACTGTACACATCAAATTACATAACAATGATATAATAATAATCACAACTCCTGTAAAATATAACAAAATAACATGTCAACAATATTCACAATGTAATCACTCTTATGCAACTAATCCACTGACCTCGTACTGAGTATGTTTAATTACACTAATCTACGCTGTGACGGTACTGAAATACTTAGTATCCACGAGTCTCACGGACTTCGTTCAATGTGAAATAAATACATAACTCAAGCATGTATAACACTGAACACTGCGGTCACAAATGACCGTAAATAGGTAATCCTTATGATCAGACACGAGACACACGTGTCTCGTGTCACCTCTCAGGCTGTCGGCATGACAAGGCTAACACAGTTACCGTGCTGTCAGACTTCCGTATATGGTAGACGCTGGATGAAGACCTTACACAAACTGGATGGCTGAGATGTGGGAATCCTCACGAGGTAACAATTTAGAAAGATAAAAATTAACACTTACGGTATTCGTTGACCTCCTTCAATCACATCCAGACACGTTCACACCTCGCTAACTCGGCGATGACCGTTCACTTGGAATGTGTCAACTGAGCTCCATACAATGAGTGGTGTTATCGTGTCATAGCAATGATTACACCTTACAATTAGTCGCGCGTGACCTACGTGCAGGTTGGTCCTGTGGTCACACTTATTACAGACAGAATTCGTGCGAGTATTCCAAATATCACAGTTAAAAGGTTATCGGAAATACCCGAATTCAATAACGGGTTCACCATTGCCCGTGTTACATGGAAATTTTAGTTCAAAGTAACTAATCTAAAACAACAACAAAAACTATTCCTTACCACCCTGTTCACAGCTGTGATCCTTTCTTTCTCTCTCTCTCTCTTTTCTCTCTGGGAACCCTCACCAGGACAAGGGCAAACACCTGTTAACTATACATATTTAATTAACAAAGAACATGTACAGTACACTACATAAAATAAATAAGAATATTAACCTAAACACTTTTAGCTACTATAACCTGGTTGCAATCCAATACCATCCTGGCTTCACCAGCAGCTGTCTATATCATGTGGTTGCCCAACTTCTGGCTTCCCACTTATTGCTCCCTTACCAAGTGGGTTAAATCTCGCTGTAATAATATTGCACAGTCAGCCCTATAATATATATATAACTCAGCCTATGACTGTTATACTGGAAACATCAATATTACACAAGGTTGGTACAGTGGAAGGTACTACAACTCCATTGTGTACAGCGAACAGGCATATTGAAGACTGGGGGGACCAGTGTCATCAACCCAATCTGAGCTGTTTGCCATTCAACAGGCATTCACATATATGATTGCACAAATCACTCAAAATGCAACTATACCTTACCTTGAGGTGCTTCCGGGGCTTAGCGTCCCCGCGGCCCAGTCATCGACCAGGCATCCTGGTTGCTGGACTGATCAACCAGGCTGTTGGACGCGGCTGCTCGCAGCCTGACGTATGAGTCACAGCCTGGTTGATCAGGTATCGACTCGCAGACTCAAAAGCTGCACTTCAAATATTAGGAAAAAGCAGTGGAAAGACAACGTTACTTTGAAGTGTTTCCGGGGCTTAGCATCCCCGAGGATCGGTCGTCGACCAGGCCTATTCGTTGCTGGACTGGTCAACCAGGCTGTTTGAAGCGGCTGCAAGCAGCCTGAGGTATGAGTCACAGCCTGGTTGATGTGGAAATAATTACCACCATTTTGTATCTTGGAGCAGTCGCTAAAGGCAAGAGACTCAACATCACCTTAAGCTGAATCACATTCCATATTGGGATGGGATCCAGTTTAATACCATTAAATCTCATTCAATCCCATTAAATGAGAAAGCCGATGAAATGGCTAAATTGATAACTCTCGTCATCCAGTGATACATAAAACAATCCAACCCAGTCTAGAGAACATAAAAAACATCACCAAAATCACTTACACCTCAACAAAGCCTATCTACACCAGAGAGTAGCAGAAGGTTCGTTCTCTGCAATATGGTAGCTTCAGGCCACTAAGTTAGAAAGGTTAAATTACACACAGAAATCACAATAGCGTGATGCATCAAATGAACAAATTCACAAGGGCCGTGACGACAAGGTTCAAGCGTCCCCGAACCACAAGGTTCGAATCCTCGTCACGGCCCTTGTTGAAATGTTCAAAGGAGGTTAAATATCCCAAAAGGAATCCACAGGGAAACAGCAGTTCGGTTACATAGACTACGTCTAGGTTACAAATGCACAGAGGTTACGACCTCTCCGTAGGGTGCAGTCGTACCTCCACAGATCTCCACCAGTACCAGTATCAGCTCATGATACTGGTAATGGCTCCAAAGGGCCACCACCTACGGGCTATTCATGCCCGTGCCACCTTATGGGTGGCTTAATCTTCATCAATCAATCAATCTACAAATGCGATTAGGAGATTGGTGAACCCCGACAGAGTGAATGCATCTTCTGCCAAACAATCACAAAAAAAATCACTACTCTTCTCCTGGAATGTGAAGCAACCAGCGACATTTGAAGAGCTTTACGAGTGTCCGAATCTTGCAGTAACCACCCTGAAGCAATCAACACTGCCACTCTTCTGGTCAAAAAAGGTGTCCAGCACCTGGACACCCTCATAAATACTGTCAAGCAGTATCTTCCCCCGCGATAGCAGCCTGACGATTAAATGCGACATCAGCACACTATACATTTACTGAACAAAAATTTTACCACTTACAGGCTATTCATGCCCGTGCAATCGGGTGGCTTAATCTTCTTCAATCAGTCACCTCTCTATGCCCGAAACTCCTCTTGCCTACACTCAGCAGAATGCATGTCTTTCCAGATAGTTAAACTACTGGCTCTCAGAATCTTAAAGCAACGACCACTGCGGTGTGGCTGAAGTGCTCTCATCATGTGTTATCTGAGTTGTACTGTAATAATACACAAGGAGTCCTCGCTACCTGTAAAGTAGAATAAAAACCTTGCACATAAATGCACATGCTTGTACCTATGCCTTACTTATGCTTTACAAGCTGCAGATAACATAACGGATATTAACACGAACTCGGAAGACTTTGAAAGAGAAATTGACAATATGCCTATGCACTCAGCTCCGGGGCCTGACTCACGGAATTCAATATTCATAAAGAAATGTAAAGTACCAGTAGCGCGAGCACTCAGCGTAATATGGAGAAAGAGCCTAAATACAGGGGAGATACTAGCAGCACTTAAATCTGCAGATATTTGCACAAGCGGGGGAGTAAAGCCTTGGCAAAAAATTATAGTCCAGTTGCACTAACATCACACATAATAAAAGTTTTTGAAAGAGTGATTAGGAATCAGATTTCTAGTTTTTGGAAAATAATGAATTACACAACCCAGGACAACATGGATTTAGAGCGGGAAGATCCTGTCTGTCACAGTTACTCAATCACTATGACAAAATCACAGAAGCTCTAGAAGAAAAGCAAAATGCAGATGTAGTATACACGACTTTGCAAAGGCATTCGACAAATGTGATCATGGAGTGATTGCACACAAAATGAGGTCAATGGGAATAACTGGTAAAGTAGAACGCTGGATACTCAATTTCCTGTCGAACAGAACACACAAAGATGTCAAGGATTTGGGAATAATGATGTCCGACGATCTAACGTTTAGGGAGCATAACCAACAAATATTGCGTCAGCCAGAAAAATCATAGGATGGATTAAGAGAACTTTCAAATCCAGAGATCCCATCACAATGGTCGTACTCTTCATGTCACTTGTGTTGTCCCGTCTTGAGTACTGCTCAGTACTCACTTCCCCCTTCAGAGCTGGAGAGATTGCTGAAATAAAGGGAATACAGAGAACATATACGGCACGCATAGATGCGATAAAGCCCCTAAAGTATAAAGTATTGGGATCGTCTCAATGCCCTCCAAATGCACTCACTAGAAAGAAGATGAGAAAGATATAAAATAATATACACGTGGAAGATACTGAAAGACCAAGTACCAAATCTACACAGTAAAACAACAACGTACTGGAGTGAACGATATGGAAGAAAATGCAGATTAGAACCAGTGAATTACACACAGAAATCACACTAACGTGATGCATCAAATGAGGAAATCCACAAGGGCCGTGACGAGGATTCGAACCTGCGTCCGGTAGCATCCCAGACACTGCCTGAACCAATGAAGAGCAGGGGTGCCATAGACACAATCAGAGAACACTGTATAAACATCAGAGGTCCACAGTTATTCACCACCCATTCCAGCGAGAATAAGAAATATTGCCGGAACAACTGTGGACATCTTCAAGATGAAACTAGATTGTTTCCTCCAAGGAGTACTGGACCAACCGGACTGTGGTGGGTATGTGGGGCTGCGGGCCGATCCAAGCAACAGCCTAGTGGACCAAACTCTCACAAGTCAAGCCTGGCCTGGGCCGGGTTTGGGGAGTAGAACTCCCAGAACCCCCATCAACCAGGTATGCTACCTGTGCATTAAGTGTGCACAGGTGACGAGTAAACTCCATTGCTCGATGTGTGCAGCACCCTGACGCATTTCAAGTCAATGGGAACTCGCCAACTCTCACAAGTAAATTCTTTTGTAGTCATTTGTTTACATCTGTGAAAATCTAAAATAAATGTTTAAAGTGTAGGTTCCAAATATATGGTTTTATATGCGATGAGAATGAATTGTGAAATTTTGTTTCTGTGGTTGGAAGAAAACGCGCACAGAGTGGGGGACTTATTTTATTTTAATAATAATAATAATTAATTATTATATACAAATAATTAATAATAATAATCATAATGATAAATGATTAATTATAATTATAATCATTAAATGAAGAAGCATAATAGCTAATTATAGCGAATAAATATATAATTAAAGTGGATAATTAATTATGGTGACTAATAATGATTAGTGAATAACCATAAGTTATTATACTGACATAATATTAATGGATAGCCGTTATGATGATAATGTATTAAATCAATTACAATTAATAGTTACATCTCTAATTAGTAATTGAAAGTTGCATTATTTGAATTTACACTAATTACAATTCTTGGCTTATCACTTTGGGGGTTCCAGCGGAGCACCCCCAAAGATAACACAATTATGTTGCAAGATCAAACAAGTGTCACCAGAAACCTGCTTGAGCACCTTCCTTTGGAAAGGAAACAAGGGATGCAGAGGATCCCGGGAGGAGGGTAGACGTTTTGTAGTGTAGCGGCTGTGGAAGAGGCAAACAGAGGTCGCCGAGTCCGTGGGCGCGCTTTTAAGTACCTCGCTTGGTGCGCGCGAAACTTAGGCGGTTAATCTCAACTCTTAGTAATACGTTTTCTTCCCATAGAAACTTCACAGCTTTGTGAAAGCAGTGTCTATTTTCTGCGGTTGGAAGAAAACGTGCACAGAGTGGGGGACTTATTTTATTTTATTAATAATAAAAATAATTAATTATTAAATACAAATAATTAATTAATAATAATAATCATAATAATAAATAATTAATTATAATGATAGTCATTAAATGAAGAAGCATAATAGCTAATTATAACGAATAAATAGATCATTAAAGTGGCTAATTAATTACGGTGACTAATAATGATTAGTGAATAACCATAAATTATTATACTGAAATAATATTAATGGATAGCCGTTATAATGGTAATGTATTAAATCAATTACAATTAATAGTTACATCTCTAATTAGTAATTGAAAGTTGCATTATTTGAATTTACGCTAATTACAATTGTTGGTATTCTTGGCTTATCACTTTGGGGGTTCTGGCGGAGCACCCCGAATCCCGTGAGGGCCAGCGGCGCGGAACCCCTGTTACCAGATCGTTCGTTATGGCTCGTAACCCTGTACAGCATTAAGAAACTTGTTGTCTAGGGTCATGTTAGAATTGCTGTAATATAGAGCGGGTCACCAGTGTAACCACATGATTGGCACAAGCAAAAATAAGGTATTTATCCCTTAGGACTAAGAAATATACATATAAATTATATTATATATATTAACAATAATATAAATACAAGATATATATATATAGCACAGATGGACAAGATCACTTATAAAAGCAAATTAAAGTATTGTCTCTCTTATAATATAAATGTATGTATGGCAAAACAAATATTAACAGACTTATCTCCCAAGTTGTTATCTCTCCTGTCCCGTGCGAGTTACTGAATACTAAAACTGCGGGAGTCAAAAACATTGCTTCCGCCCCGCGGAAAATTGCCAAACTAACATTATTTAATTAAACTTACATGGAGCAAAATAATGTGACAAGAGTAATCTTAAAGTAACTTAGTAAATGGTCACAATAACATGCATAACAAAAATAATGTAATTAATAATACATGCAGTAATTAAAATAAAATAACAAAGGGAAATATTGGCAACGCTCCCCGCCACCAGGAACTAGAAATTTTCTCACGGAATGTTGCCCCCCAATGTTCAAACAATTACAGAATTCCCATCAGTGATTCCTACTGATGATCATAGATAAAACCACTTTCCCACGAAATCAACCGTGAACCAACAAAGAATATCATCGTTCCCACGGGTGGAAAAGTTAGGCCTAATTCAACATATAAATCAGGCAACACATATCTTACATACAAGTAAAGAATATTTAGATGTACATATAATCAGATAAAACAAGGCATATATATAAGTACAAATTAATGTAGAAGTACAAATTAAATGTATTTAATTACGTAGCTTATAGAGGTACGTAACAACCCCCATCCCTGAAGGGTGAGCGTGAGCTGGCCGCTGTAAGTAGGAACATGACTGCTCGCTACTGTGGCCTTAACTGTGCCTGTATGCTCGGAGAGGCCGTTAAAAAAACAGTCAGGTTCCCCTAACTGAAAAAGGTACCATTCCGGGTCTACTAGGCAGATGCTGCAAACTGAGACAGCTTCCTTGGTGGGCCGACGGAGCGCCATCTTGACGAGCCATGGGGCGTAGAGAAGCGGGATAGCCCACAAACAGTGACCTGGGGAGGATTACATACTGCAGGGTTTGTACCCCATGCAGGGAGTGCTTTTCACCATGACGAATGACTGGTCGATCCCGTGTATATCTTCGTCGCTGGAGCCCGCCCTCAATGTTCCTCAATCACAGAGACCAGTCCTGGAAGGTTGACCCCAGGGCGCCGGGTGTGGGAGAGTGAACGCTGTCCACACTGAGGCCGACTCCCCAGGGTCGACCACGTATCAGTCGTTGTCGCTGTGGCGAGCCCCACGGATGTGGAGGGGAGGTGGCAGCATAGAGGCATGTAGGTCGCCTCCCCAGGATACATCTCACGGTGGGCATGAGATCAGTGGTCCGCCTTTTGCGCCCCATCCCATGTTCCTCAATCATCAATGGTTTTCCTCGTGCACGTTCTATAGTGGATCTGCAAGTATTAAGGCAGTAAGGGTGGGCAGAGGCGGGCATGCAGTGGTAACGTGACGGGCAAAGGCACAGTTAAGGGGGACCCACACCATACATGTACTGCTGGCAACTTAGGCTGAAAGAGTGGGGTTAACTGGATGCAACACCTGTTGCGAAAAGGCAGTAATGGGTAGACTTGAATGAAGTCCCAAGCATAACTGAGTGGGGAGTAACTTAGAAGCCTAGTAATGGTACTGCCAGAAACAATAAGGGCGAACACGGGAACAATCGGACGCCTCCTCAGTGGGAACTAGGAGAAATAGTGAACGACAGCGTCAAGGAGTTAAGTAAGCTCCAGCACAGCAATTACTAATAATAAGACAAATTATAAGTCAATGTTAAAACACAGAGCAGACAGTGGACTGAAAGTGGCCCCAAATGACTGCATTAGAGTGCAGTGATGCCCATGTCACTATGCAGCGAGTAAATACTAAATAATGCCAACAGGCCAAGGTAAGAAGATGGTAAATGGGTATTGAACTGCGAAACCATTTACGAACAAATAATACTAATTATAACTGTTAAGAAATTATTATTAAGAATGGAGAGAAAATGCGATCTTTTCCTTCTTCTCCCGGGAAAATCCTTGCTTGGTACACGCCATCTGGAGGCTCGGCAGCTGGAACATTGCAGCTGCGGCACCTTTGGTTGGACACCGCCAGGTGTCAACTTCAGCAGCTGGGACATCCTCGGCGGATACCACCTTCTGGAGCCTCAGCTGCTGGATCATTGCCTGGAACCTCGTCAGCCGGAACATCAGCAGCTGGGCCTCGATCATCGGCCGTAACACCACCAGTTGGGCAATCAGCTGCTGGATCATCAGCAGGGACCACGTCAGCCGGAACATCAGCAGTTGGGACTGGTCCCGGGGCGGTTGGGACATGCTCAGCTAGAACACCACCAGCTGGGCCATCGGCGGGAACCCCATCAGCCGGAATATCGGCAGCTGGTACACGGTGGCAGGATATATAAATATATAATAAATATATATTTATAAATATAAGTATAAATAAATAAATAAAGGAGCAGGCCCAGCCAGGGCAGAACTAAGGAGGACCAGCCCAGAGCATAAAACTGAAGAGGCCCACCCAGGGCGTATAACTAGAGAGACCAGGGCTTAACTGAGGCGTCTGTATTTGCATTTGTATAATAGAGGCATATTGTATTTGTTTGTATTTGTATTTGTCTCAGCCTGGAGCCTAATACCGAAGATGCGTGTCCGTATAATCCTGCCAAGGTCAATGACTGAAGAAGTTCAAAACCCAACCAGGAACATATAGCTGGGGAGGCCCCATCCAGTGTGTATAACTGAAAGGGGGGGGAGCAGCCCGTGGCATAGGAGAAAGAAGGGCCCCGGCCTGGGTCAAAGTAATAAATACATAGACATGGATAAAACGTAGTACTGTAAAGACACATAAGAAATAAGTAGTGATTCCACTGCTTGAAACCACTTGACGTGATTATCATAATAAATTAATAAATAATTATGGAGGATAATAATAAATAGATAAAGCAAATAATAAACATAACTAGACATAATGACTAATAATTAATTATAAATAATGAATGGAATTCTTTTGAATCGAATCTAGTATTGATTCGATTACTAGTATTGTAGTATTGAGTCTGGTTGGACATGTATATGAGTGGGATTGGCTGGTTATAGATAGGAGCTGCCTCGTATGGGCCAATAGGCCTTCTGCAGTTACCTTTGTTCTTATGTTCTAATGTTAATCTTCCGAACGAAGCGGCAACAGGGCGGCCCCGCCACTAGCGCAGTAGGGGATGTCGGTGGCGCCCTTAGGAACAGAGCTGAGTCGTAGAGAGGGGCTCCAAGACCCACCACCCGCCGTCGTGCCCTGCTACGGGCGTGGTGCTGGAGGGGTCCGTCATGCCGGCGGGCCTAAGTGGCCCAGGCCCGTGGCTTAGTAAACTGAAGTGGCCCGGTGCTGATAATAATAAAAATGCTTCTGAAGATGTATTAATATACGAAAGTACTTAAGGAAATTCCTGTTTCAATTTTCCTCCGTGGTCTGACACTGTCACATTTTTAATCACATGTTTATTTTTGTGATACACACACACGTGTATTTAACCACTTGACCATCACGACCAGATAAAAGAGGACTTCCCACCACCCGACGATGCGGCACCTAGCCGCTGACATAGGGGAGCCCTGCACGTGCACAATACGTGGCTCCCAGGCCCGGTCGCCGTCCGCAGGAGGCCCTCAGGGCGTGAGCGAACCAGGGCCCCTGGGGACAAACCCACCGGAGTGAGGCCACAGAGTGGCTGTTTACGTGGGACGACACCCCCAGCGTGGTGCGGCACCGGCCCGCGGGTGATAGCTCAGCACGCCCACACCACGTGGCCCTCAGCCCGGGCAAGAGGCAAGCCAAGGCCCCTAGGGCAGCCCTCAGAGGCAAGAAAGCCGTAAGGAGCCTGTCCACGTGGCCCACGGCGTACCGCGGGCACGGACACTAGGGCACGCCGTGCACACCTCTGGGCCCCTAGGGACGCCCCCTAGGGCAAGGAAACCAGTAGGACTGTCTGCATGGGCAACGCCACCAGGCGTGGGCGACTCCGGCCCACGGGCGTAGAGGAGACCCCACGTGCACGCCTCGTGGCCCAGGCGCCCACTGGGGCGAGGGCGAAGCAGAGCCCCTAGGGCAAGCAGCCACTGAGAGCCTGGCCAGATGGGCAACACCACCAGATGTGGCGCCCGCCCTCGGGCGTTAACGAGCCCGCACGTGCACGCCTCGTGGCCCAGGCGCCCACTAGGGCAAGGGGCGAAGCAGTGTCCCCAGGGACCACGCCTAGGGCAAGCAAGCCACCGAGAGCCTGGCCAGATGGGCGACACCACCAGATGTGGCGCCGCCCGCCCTCGGGTATTAGGGAGACACACACGTGCATGACACAACACACACGCCCGGGCATGGCACTGAGGGCGGGAAGGGACCCCACCGTACAGCCCGCACGGCTAGCTCCCTAGAGAGGGCAAATAAACCTAGGAGGCAGCTAGCTACTGCGTCCCAACACGCACGACAAGGGACATGGCGCTGGGCACACGCCTAACACTGGGGACATCCCTAACTAAAACAGGGCGCCCCACACGCTGAGCGTGGTGGGGAAAACATGGGCAGGACTGTACCTTAGGATAATTGAAATGGGCAGGCTGCTCTGAAACGCCTGTAGGGTAACAACAACAACTTCACTCAATCAGGAGTCCCGTGTGGGCTGTAAGCGCCGGCCCTTGTAAGCGACGTGGGCCGGCGTGGAAGGCTGTAAGTCGGAGATGAGTAGGCTTCTGAGGTACTTGGAGTCGTAGTCCACATGTAACAGGATGGCGGCGGAGCGTTTTGTAGTGTAGCGGCTGCGGAGGAGGAAAACAGAGGTCGCCGAGTCCGTGGGTGCGCATTTAAGTACCCCGCTCGCTGCGCGCAACTTAGGCAGGTTTGACTCAACTCTTAGTAATACGTTTTATTTCCATAGAAACTTCACCGCTTTGCGAAAGCAGTGTCTATTTCTCCGTTTTTTTATAATGCATTACTTCTATTAAATTCGTAAACATTAATAATGAAACTTTACATATGGTTTGGCTCTATATATTTACTGAATATAAACTATCCAGGATTCCCAACTCAGGTTTAGCAGGAAACTACACAGTAAAACAATCAAGTTTTAATTAATTTATACATTCACAAGTTCTCATTTTCTTTGAAAACCTATGTTTCATATATAAATGTTAAAAAAATCATTTTGTGTAGAATAAGTTGGTGTACCGTATTTGATAAATTTAACAAGAAGAGATGTTATTCAATGTAGGGGTGAAATAAATTATCTACTGAGCACCTTCTTTATGTTTCAGGTTACACTGAAAATTTTTTTAATGGCAAGTTCAGTCATATACCAGAGTCCACACATGGGCAGCACAGGACCTGTGTGTTCGATGGCAAATCTAAGACTACAGCGAGTTCATTATCTTGACCAGTTATGAAAAGGAAAATATCAAAGAAACCAAAATACATCACAAAGTTGCCAGCACCAAATAAAATCACAATTAATGTCTTATTCCAGTGAACAGCAAAATAAAATGTTGGAATGTACAAATAACTTAATTCCGATTTGTAGAGACTTCAGATACAGCAGCGTTTTTAGAAAAAGTGGGAAATTAAATCAATTTGTTGAACCAGCTGAACGATCATTAAAAGATGCATTGTGCTTCCTTTGCAATAGAACTATAAAAGAAAATCACTTTGAAGAACATTTGTTCTTCGGAGGAGTCAGATGTACACTGTGTCATGAGCAGTTTTTGAATTGTCAAGATTTTCAGTTAATGCGAGTTAACAATAAAATGGTGATAGTGCCATGTAAGCACTCATTACAATACTGTAGTGACCCATTTGACTTCATAGGTGAAAAACTCTTGGGTGACTCCACTAGCCTCATGAATGGCTCAGTAACTCCTTTATCTGTGCTGAAAAAGCTTTCATTTTATGTCAGCATACTGGATGTCCTGGAGAATAAGAACCCATGGAGATCAGCAATTTTTAAATGCAAACTATTTTTTCTGTCTGTTACAGAGTCATTAGGAAATATGAAGTCATTGTCTAACTTAAATTCTGATATTGTTAAATCTATACCAGTTATAACACCAACACCAGTGCAAGAAAATAGCTACAGAACTGACAGAGGGAAATTTGATACAGCTGGCAAAGAGAAATTTCATGCCACAGAAAGCTTCGAAACTAGTCAAGATATTTATATACCATTGAAGCAAAATTGTTACAAGATGAAGAGGCAAATTCCTGAAGATGATGCGGAAGATCTACTTCTGTCTGAAGAATATGATTTTGAGCAACTGGAGCAGTCAGTAGAGTATGTTGAGGTAGCAGGTCTTATTAAGTTTCCTTATTCCACCTGCGACAACAAGCCTAGACCTCATAAGAAACGGAAAGGTATAAAGTCTGGTCTAAGACCTATTTTTATAGAAAAAGATAAACCTGAAGAACAAACCATTGAATATATAGAAACTCCAGAAAATGGTTACTATTTTGTTGTTCGTCAAGCAATAGAGGAATGTCCAATGTGTTATACAGTTATTTGCCCTTCCGAATTTAATGTAAATAGTAAAACATTTCTCATGACCACAATTTGCAGTTACTGTTTCCTAACTATATATATAAATATTGAGAGCCGTGATAATGTGTCCATTGTGACAGATGGTATTAAAAAGGCACAACAGTCTTCATCTTCAATTGAAAATAAAGTGTAAATTTTTAAAGCAACAGAAATACTTAATAATAAAGATTTATTTACTGAAATGTATGTGTTCCGTTCCAGTTTAATTAAAATTAATTTTACTTAATATAGTTTTTAAAATCCAAAGATATTTTTAATGTAAATGGGTGCTGGTGAAATACTGCCCCTAGGTTCTAAATAAAACCAAATGTATTATATAAGTTTTTACTCTATAAAAACATTTTTTGTATGAAATTTACTATGATTTATCCTACCATCATATACATTTTAAAGAACATCTTGCCAGCGTGTTCTTTAAAATGTATATGATAACAAGACAGATACAAAACTCCAGATAGGACCCCTGATATAAGGACTGTAATATTACAGATTCTCCATGACAATGCTTCTTTACTATATTTACATTAGGTTAAATCTGTGAGCTTGTGAAGTGTCACAAGCTCACAGATTTGTGCCTGTAATGTCAATGGATTTTACTAATGCTCAAATGAACAATTAATTTTTTTATGTAGTTAAAATATATCAGTAATATATAACTTATTAACACAAAAACTAAATTTTTCATATATAAAATATAAATATAACCTTGGCACTTTTCCCCTGCCCACCTTCGTCACTCTCAGGACTTCATAGAAAGACTGCGCCTGCAGCCCTCCTGTAAGATGCTTAGTCTTGATGTCGACTCTGTTTACTAATGTAAGCAGAGATGACCTTGATGACGTTCTCTCTTTCCTTAGACAGAAGGCGACTGAGGGCCTTCTTCCTCTCCCGCTTCCCATTGACGTTTTCTCGAACTCTTTAGACTCTGTGTTGACTCTAACTCTTTCTCTTTCAACGGTAAATACTACTCTCAAACTTCTGGTGTCGCTATGGGTTCCCCTTTTTTCCCTGTTCTTGCCAATTTCTACATGGAATACTTCGAAACTGTTCTTCTTCCTTCTATAGATACTCGTCCTTCTCTCTGGCGCTCGTTATGTTGGTGACATTTTTGCTTTATGGCCTCATGACCTTAGTCTTTCCCAGCCTTTCCTCTCCTCTCTTAAGAATCTGGCTCCTTCCATAAATTTCAAAGTTGAATGGGAATCAAATTACCTCCTTCCTTTTCTTGATGTTCACAGCTCTGTGTCCGGGTTGTGTTTCTCTGTCTACCGCAAACCGATGCATAGAGGCATGTACATTCACTTCTTTTCCTACCATCCTCTTTCTGTTAAGAAAAGTGTCCTCGTTTTTCTCTCCCTCCGCGCTCTAGACATCAGCAACCCTCAGTTGCTTGATTCTGATAAATTTATTTTATCTACAAATCATTCTCTCGCCTTGGTTACCCTTTATAGTTTATCAACTGTGCCTGTTCTCAAGCTAAACGAAATTTCTTTCATCCTAAACCTGCTTCGAAGACTAGTAGCACCGTGCTCTGCCTTCCCTTCATATCTGAACTCAAATCTTTTACTAATACCTTTCGTCCTCTTGACATAAAGCTCGCCTTTTGACAAACTAACACTCTTCGTAGCAATCTAGTTCACACTGCTCCTCCTGCTTCTAATGCTGCTAGTGTCTACTCTATTTCCTGCTCGTCTTGTTCTCTCCAATACTTTGGTGAAACTGGCCGTACACTTAATGGCCGACTTAAGGAACACAAGAGAAGT
The DNA here is from genome assembly GCA_020271785.1 of Procambarus virginalis. NCBI lineage: Eukaryota > Metazoa > Arthropoda > Malacostraca > Decapoda > Cambaridae > Procambarus > Procambarus virginalis. The sequence goes on along the minus strand of WNGS01049452.1, from coordinate 127,108 downwards.
GTTAAGTCTGCAGACACAAACAATGCTCTCTTCTGTCATGATAGGGATTCTAATCGTGCTATTGATTGGTCGTCCTCAAAAATAATCTTTCCTGCCTCTAATGTAATCTATACACAGACTCCGTCCGGTCGAATCGGTTCTGATAAACAACATACCCAACATGAACCTGAGTCCTGGCTTTGCTGCTGTTGAATCTTCCCTTTCACAGTATATTCTCAAATATTCCAAACTTTCAATCAAACGTGACCTAACATAACCTTACCCTTCCTTTTATATTTCTTTCTTTTTTATTTACCTTTTTTTCTCTTACGATCCCATTTTTTATTCCTATTACTATCCCCTTTATTACATCTTACCAACCGTATCTGTTGCATTTTTTTTCTTCCTGTAAGATTTCCTTCTCTTCACCTCTCTCTTGCCTATATATCGCCTTCGCCGTCTTCCTCTCATCACAGACGAAGACGAGATCACCAGACGAAGACGACTACGGACGACTCTCTCTCTCTCTCTCTCTCTCAATCATATGCATATACGTGTCTTTAGGCGTTGCGTTTGTCCTTATATGATCCATATACATTCACACCATGAAAAACTAGGAAAAAATAATAAATGGGCTCAGCTCCAGGTCGGACTGGACTCCGGTCCAAACCCGGACCGGACCTCTGGACCGGGCTTTTGTTTTGACCGACACATTCGAAAGAAACTTAAAGAAACGTTTCGTATATGATTAGATGATAAATGTAAAAGAAAGTATGTAAAGTCAAGATGATGTAAAATAGTCTTTCCTATGAATTATTTGAAAAGAACGAGGAAATATATAATAGGTAAAAGTCGTGTTCAGTGTGAATAGCTAAGATGTACGTAGAATACTGTGTGGGCAGTGTTCAAGTAAAGATATATGTTTTTGTGAAAAAGGTATTTTGAACAGAGGTGAAAAACATGATAAACACAATAACATGCAGGTCTTAGGATCCTTGCATTGAGATGATAGAAAGTTTTAGTCATTCATACACATTGCATTGCATAAGTTTATTACTACATATAGTTGTACATGTTTCGTTTTATATCACTTTAACGCAGCCGGGTCGTAAATAAACGAGGCGAAAATAGGGGTATTTTCTCCAGTTGGCGCACGATTGTCGTAAATTTATGCGCGATTAAAAAATATTTGTATAAAATCCAATTCTTATTCGATCGACTTGGGGTTAGTATGAAAATGTTTGCCATCAAATTTCCGTTTTCTCTAATAGGCACATGGCCTATTTGGGAGAACGGCATTGTATTGTAACTTAGTGGAAAGACTATTGTAGTGTTGACACGGCGCGGGTAATCGCCCATTTCACACACTCTTGGTGTGGGCCGCGATCATGATTCTACATTTATATGCATATGTCCTTGTAGGGAATTTAATTGCGATCACAGTGATACCAACTTTAACGCTGTAGGACAAGTGTGGAGTTGACAACCCTGAAAAGAATGGAAAAATTTCGTAGCTGTTTTGAGCTCACGGCTAGTGATCGATGTAGTTCATCAGCTTTTTGTGTGATTTAACTCATGATTTGGTGACATATACATATGTTCTTATATGTTCTTATATATCATTCTATTGCGAACACTTTGGTACAAAAATGAAATCAGTACATCGAAAATTAAGGTCAGGACAGCGAAAAGAGCGTGCACTTCTCAGTGTTGCCGCTCGGTCACCCGAAAACGCCGTGAGCATAAGGGGGTACCAAAAGTCCATATCGCCTGGCGCGTTAAAGTGATAAATTATGAGTATGCTTGTGACTATATAAACCTTGTCTTAGAAGGGTTTATTGCCACATAAAAGCGATATGTTTAAAATATAAAAAGGTACAATGAACTTTCCTTTTATTGAATTATGAACTAATTTACTCGTCATCTGCTACTGATATATAAATAATATAAAATATATAAATAATTATATTATTAAAAATATATAAAAATATGCATTGTGAATATAAGTCTTTGTGAGAGTTGACCGAAACAACTTTGGGGAAAGTTTTTCTATCATGTGATTTCTGTGACAGTTAAGAGCTAGTATTATTCGAATGACTGACTGTTATTTGAGAGTGGATTATTATCATATGTGGTGTGAAACACTGTAGGAAAACAGTAAGTAAACTTTATTTGAAAAATATAATGAAAAGACTGAAATGTAAGACATGGTGGAATCACTAAAAATAAGAAGCAGTGAACTTCATAAAACATAACCAGGGGCCAGATTCACGAAAGCACTTACGCAAGTACTTTCGAACCTGTACATCTTTTCTCAATCTTTGGTGGCTTTGTTTACAGTTATTAAACTGTAACGTAAGTTTATGTTACGTTGTTGGGTAGATTAGATACACAGTGTTTAGTGAGTTTCATATTTATTTAGTAGTCCTGGATACAGCAGTGTCGTAGACGTTGAGACGAAGCCTGGAGCAGAGCAGAGAGCTGAGTGAGGCCGGAGTCGTGGAGCTCTATGTGGGAGAGCGTGGCGGCTCGATTGGGAATTGCGAGTGTCTGAACTCGGGGAGCGATAGCGTTGTAGCTGGATGCGGTCGTAATCTGCTGTCTGCTCTGTGTCGAAGCTGTAGCGTCTTGGGTCGACTAGAACTGCCCAAGCCGAGTACTACATTCTTGACTGGAGATTGTACTGCCTTGCTGTTCTCACATCGCTGGGTTATATGGTGATTACACCTCAGCTTCCTCCAACAAGGTGAGGACCTGAAATTGGGGAAAGGATTGTAGCTTCTGTAATTAGTTATGCTATGAAGATAATGAGATAATGGAGCGAGTATAAGATTAACTCGCTACAAAACAGTTAATGAGCTCCGAAGCACCAGGGGGCTGTTTATAACAATAACAACAGTTGAATGGGAAGTTTTCATGCTTGTAAACTGTATAATAAATGTAACCAAAGCCGCCAAAGATTGAGGAAAGATGTACACGTTCGTAAGTGTTTTCGTGAATCTGGACCTAGAACCCTAATTATTACACTGTGAACTCTGCAAAAACTTGTCATTCTACTAAAAAATAAAGTCTCTGCAAAAACTTGCTATGCAAAAACTAAGTCAGTGTGAACTGGTGTGAACTATGATCCCAAACAGTAGTTGTTTTGATGTGTTTAGAACTGTTAAAAGTAATGCTTGAATTGTAGGGAAGTGGATGTCTTTGTAAAAAGTTAAGCTTAATAAAAGGAGGATGAGGGAATTTAAATAATTGCATATTGGAGAGTAATACAAACATGAAGTCTGGAAGGTAAAGTTGGATATAGCAGTAGTAGTGGAAATTTTTTTTTATTATTTATTTTTACATGCAAGCATGCAAGTATAAGCAATAAATACAATAAAATTAACATAAGAAAACAAAATGAGCAAAACAAACAAACCACCGGCCAGAAGGACCGACAGCACAGTACAAAAACATCAAGAAACAAATAGCGCAAACAGGCAAACAATACCCAAATTACAATAACACATAAAACAAGGTCATAATACACATAGAAAGCAGAGGAGAACAAAAATAAAAATAAACAAATAAATAATAAAATCATAAAACAAAAAAACCATAAACATAACAAACAAACCAATAAACAAACAAAAAACATGCACAACCACTCACGTAAGAGGGCAAACAGCATAGCCATATGGGCACATAATACATCAGAATCAAAGAAACAGATAATCATGAAAAGGTATAGCCTAATTACAATAAACAGGGACATTGAGAAAACTAAACACGACATCGGCCTGAAGGGCACACAATACACTAATTACAATAAACAGGGATATAAATACGACACCGGCCTGAAGGGCAGTAGTGTAATTCGTGCCTTCCCATACCACTCCTTGTATGGGAATCAGATAAGGAAATCAGAAGCGGGGTGCCACATGGTGTCACTCCATATTAGGTCATCTGGGGGGAGGGTAGAAGTGGTCAAGATAACTGATGTATATAGCGGTATGGATATGTTCATTTATACAGTCTTCCCATACCACTCCTTGTATGGAAATCAGATAAGGAAATCAGAAGCGGGGTGCCACATGGTGTCACTCCATATTAGGTCATCTGGGGGGAGGGTAGAAGTGGTCAAGATAACTGATGTATATAGCGGTATGGATATGTTCATTTATACAGTCTTCCCATCCCACTCCATGTATAGAAATCAGATAAGGAAATCAGAAGCGGGGTGCCACATAGTGCCACTCCATATTGGGTCATCTTGGTAGAAGTGGACAAGATAACTGATGTATATAGCGGTATGGATATGTTCATTTATACAGTAGTAGTAAGACAGTATATTTAAGTAAAAAAATGAATTTATTGTATACTAAACACGGGTGAGAGCCAGCCACACCCCGCCATGGGACGGGTGTAACAAAAAAAAACAGGTTGGTCTGAGTAGAGGTGGGGTCCCCCACCCTCCCTCGTACTGTGTGGCCTTGAGTGAACCGTAAGAGGGTCAACGCCCTCCTGACACACTTATAGTTCAGACCCATATCGTACTTGGTGACCTTGGGTGGTGCAGCAGATTCTTATATATTTATAAGAGTATTTAAGGAGTATTAAAAATCAAAGAATTTTATTAATACTTTATTAGGTAAAATCACAACAATGATGTATAAGAAGTTAATTATAATAGTTAATTGTAGTTATGGGCCCCTCTCTCTTATTCCTCACTCCCCCCCCTCCTCCCCATCCTCATCTGAGTAGAATTCTGATGTCTCTCCGTCTGTGGTGAGTGGGGGAAGGTCTTGACCCCCACCCCCCTCTCTTGGGGGTGAGGGGTGAGTTGGGTGGAGGCCTTTTGGGTGAGTTTCCCCCCCAGTCACATCTGAAGTGTTCTGGAAAGAGATGTGGAAAATAATTTATGACGGTTAAAAGGGTTTCTTATAGCTCCATATGTTTTTTATTGGAAAAATATTTTATTTCCTTCTAAGAATGGCTAGTACATACCTCTCCCCTGCAGGGGCGACCTTGAGTCCTCTACAGCAGGTGTTGTCAAGTAGACTACGTAACAGCCTCTTGGATGGGGGAGATCTCCCTTGTAGAATTACTACTTTACAAAAGTGGACCGGTCCCAAGAATTGCACTGGAGGAAAAAAATAAGAATGAAAAATAGAGGATGTACAATCTTTTTTTTTAATGAGGGAAAAACTAAATCTTTACCAGAAAGTGAGGGTAATACTAACCAGGTCCCTCAAGGACTTCAATCTTCCCTGTAGTTGTTGTTTGGGGGGAGACACCTTCCATTGTAGGATGTTTGAGGTTGTTTTGTCTTCTGGAGAGGTTGTGGGTGTGGAGGTGTTTTTATAGGCCGTACTTCCTATTAGGTGGGTTGCCTACCTAACAAAAATATTCTCTACACCACCTATAAGAACCAACCCCTACTCCCCTACAAAATGTCCTAACACAATGTTGTTTCATAGGAAAATATCGTCTCGCATAAGCGAGGGCTCGTTTATCGTTTAATTTTAAAGTAACGCTGGAAAATACTTTATGGAAGTAATGTACCGATGAAGGCAACCCCAGATGACTTATTCTGTGAACAAACATGATGCAATAGAGTCCACAAGCGAGAGTAAAATCGCTTTGGAGTCTGTACCACATTCCATACACCTCTGTTATTTTGTTAGTTTTAATAAATCCTTGAAAATAATGTCCGTAAGTCACCACCGGCATTGCATAACTATCGAAAAAAAACATTCTGCGTTTAACTTTATCAACATAAATAGCTACCCAATGACCCATGGTTAATCTACTGTGTGACGGTAAAATATTACTTATGAAGACGATAGGTTTTCTTGACGAGATATTTAAATATTCAACCTCATCCGCGTTGTAACACCCCAGGTAGACAACTCGATCCCCTAGATTATTTTTTAAATTAATATTTATATCATAACAATTCATTATGTTTTTTAAGCTCGCACGTCACATAGAACAGTTCTTTGTCCATCGATGGATAGTACTCCTGTCGTTTCTCCAAACAGTAAAACCAGTCTGTTATATGTAACACCACTACCAAATTCAAGCTCCATACGCAAGTTGCCAGATTTCTCCACAGGGAGGGAATCTTTTGTTTGAATGGTGGTTAAGTCAAAGGCGAATATTGATCTCCCCTTATTAAAGGTGTCATAGGCTAGTAGCGAATCACGCTCTAGCCCTAATGTCTTCAAAGTTTCGTAATAAAGACGGGAGTAATGGTTGTCGAAATCGCCCCCAATTCGATAAATTGCATTATTGTTTAAATACATAGCAATATTTTTCAGCTGTGCATTTTCAAAATATAATCCATTACCTTGGTGGAGACCGGCGAAATAATTCATTGCAACAACTACCAAGAATATCTTTTGAGGGATTACTTGGGCCCAAGGCTGATCAATTAAGAGGCTGGTTTGATTCCCCGCCAGGACATATGTTTTAGAAATGGTTCTATTGAAAGTATAGGTTATGGGGTCAGGAGATGCTAACAGCGAGCTGTTTAAGGCGAGGTAGGCACTTGGGTAGGGGAACACCCGTGTTACCCATAACTTAGCATAATCCATATGCAGGCGATACTTAGAGCCATCGACTACACTTGTATTTATTACCCAAGCGTGTGGAGAGAGCTCCAATCTTAGACGCACATCTATATTATCTAATATGAATTGGTCTAGGGTTGTTACATCCAATACTAGGGGAAAACACATTGACAAACCTTTTTCTTTTAAATTACTCATAAATTTTTTATCCGTGGCGGTTGCTCCGGTGAAAAATGTATTTGTAAATTCGTTAGGGATTATACCGTCATCACTCCAGTCCCTACGAATGGCCCCAAGTCTCCCCAAGGAAGACATTTTTGAAGGGGGTAGGGAGGTAATTAATTTAATAAACGACCAATAATTAAAATTAGAATTTGTTTCAACTACCTGCTCCCCTAAAAACACCTGGACACCTTTAAACATGGTATTTGACAACCCATTCACAAATTCCACATAATCATCCTCTTCCAATTTTGTGGTATCGTCATCTTTCGTTAAAGATACCTTAAAGTCTATAACAATATTAGCTAGATCTAAGAAGGCTCCCTGGGTTCCGGGGATGCGGAATTCTAAGTAATTATCCCGCAAGCGTTGATTAATGGGGAGGTTGACAGGTAGAATGTCTATTTGCTGTGTAGAGGCAATTGAACTTTCCACATTACGTATTCTGTTACTTCTAGGAAATTGGTCAATAATACTGGAGCTATAATATTCTAATGGAATTTTTCATCCCAGCTCCACTAGCCCCTGCCATGATCCCCTCCGAAAAGGTAAGTGTGACTGCTTACGTTAGGGAAAATACGTCNCTCATCCAGTGTGAAAGGGGCATTAGTGTCAGAGACTTCTTCACATGATGTAAGGATTCTGTGCCACCTTTCTTCCTCTAGTCCGGTCTGTACTGCTAATACATCTGGTGGAAGTTGATTGCTGGCTGCTCTCTCTGCAAACCTGGTTGCCAGTACTTCGGCTTCCTGTTGAGGATCCTTGGGTGTGGGGCTTTAGGTGTTTTATTCCCTTTGGCCCGGTGGATTTGCTGCCACATCTCTCCGAGAGAGGTGTGTTCATTCAGGTGTGAACACCATTCCAGCCTTTTGTTCTTTTATTAGTCTGGTCTCTCGATGTACATGTTCCTTGACCTCACAAAGTAAGGACCTGTTGCGGTCACTTGGATGCTTTTTGTATAGCTTTCTTGTTCTGTTGAGTCTATGGTTGAGTTCTTTGACACGTTTGCAATAGTACCAATGATCTTTATGGTGTCCGGTGGACTGTTTTTTCAGTGGGATTGAGTGGTTGGCTGCACTTTGAATCACTTTGACAAATTCTTCTTCTGCCTGATTAATGTCTCCGGGAAGATCATAGTTTCTATGCCACTCTGAAATGAGGTTTTGAAATCGGTCCCAGTTTGCTAAAGCAAAGTTCCAGGCTTCAGATGGAGGCGGAGGTGGAGTGGGTAGGTCTAACTAACTTAGATCAATTTGGACCCCATAGTGGTCGCTTGTGAGTGTGGGCTCAACTGACCATGTCGCTACATCTCTTAGGGAGGCTGAAACGAAGGTTAGGTCTAATCTGCCTCCTTGGATGTGGGTAGGTTCATTCTTGTTTAGGATTTGTATTTCTGGAAGCTGGTCTAGTAGGTGTGCAATGTGAATGCCGGCTTCGTTTGTTGTGTTCGAGCCCAGTGCCAATCGATGATGGGCATTAAAATCTCCACAAATGATTGTGTTTGTTGTTGTCGCGTGTCCAAATAAACAGAGAGATCCATTTCGGCATGTGGAGACCTGTACACATTAAACACTTCAAGTGTGTCGTGTCTTAGCTCAATGGTTACTCCCATTACCTCTGTCCCTGCTCCACAATCGGGTGGGCTGGTTATGAACTTGGAGATCAGGTCACATTTTACATAGATTGCACATCCCCTGGATTGCCCATTGATCCATGGAAGGAAGAAGCCTCGATAGCTTGAGATTTTAGGTTCTAATCCGGCTCGAAGCAGGCTCTCCTGTAGTATCAGGATGTCTATGCCCTTGGTTACTGCTATGCATTGCAAGTGTTGCAATTTAGTGCACAGTCCTTGCGCATTCCATTGCAGGATCTTTAGACCTCTAGGTTCTTGGAATTTGCTGATAATTCCGTGGTATCCATGGAGTCTGATGAACACGCCATGGAAGTTGCAATTGGTGTATAGGTTCTTAGTGGACCTGAAATTGACTCATCAGTGTCGCTTTCTATCTGTTTTTTAGAGGGGTGTCTCCTGCCCTGCTGTCTTGAAGGTGAAGATATTACATTTTCGAATCTCTTGAGTTTGTGCTCAATTGTCTTCCGAGTCTCTGTGGTTTGCTTGATTCCATGTGATGACAGCAGACTTTCGATCAACTCCGTGACCAGAGTTTTGAGCATTGGCCAGAGAGCGTCTATTTCTGTGGGAGCACTATTTAAAGCTGTGCAGGTTTGGGGCCTAGTAGCTTTTAGACCCTGCTCAGTGGTAACTTTGACACTAGAATTGTTTTTCCTAATGGCCCCAGTGTGCTTACTGGATGAAATGGGAGGGCGACTGCTTTGAACATGATTCTTGTGTCCTCCATCTTTCTTTCTTTCCTGTACGGGGGTCTTCACACCCTTCACCATGGTGGATGGTGAAGGGCCGTGTGCCCCCTCTTTCTGAATGGGTAGACCCCACGCGGTTTTAGTGGGCAGGGGAGCTGGTATTAGTTTTGGTGGGGGCTTCGGCTCTGCTGTAGGCGTGGTGGGGTTTGTTTGAAGCCTTTTGAGCCTTTCAGGGCATTTCAAGTTCCAGGCATGATGTGCCTTGGAGCAATTTGGGCACTTTGCCTGAACAGGATGGTTTGCCTTGTGTCTATCAATGCATATTTTTGTGTCATGGGGCTGGCTGCAGACTCCGCACCTCACTGGGCGTTGGCAGCCATCTTTGTGATGTCCAAATCTCTGACATCTGAAGCATCTTAGGGGCTCTGGGGTGTAAGGCCTGTGTTGGAATACGCCCCAGATTCCAAGGTCAAGTTTCTCCGGTATCCGTCTTCTAACTGTGAGAAGAACTTGTCGGGTTTCCTGTTTTGTGGTTCTTACCTGGCATCTCTCTGCTGACACCACATAGTTCAGCTTTTCGAGATGGTCAAGGGCCATATGCAAGGGATAGTGGAGGACAATGATTTTTCGTATTTTATCCTCAGGTTTCAGTTCCTCACATTTTGTGTAACTTTTCAGAATCGTAGCGGCCGACTCGTCTTTAGGTCTCAGAATGTATTCACCTCTGAGATTAGGTTTTGCTCTGATCTGGAGCTGGGGGTACTGTTTTTCGAGGTCTACTACAGTGGCGTAGGAAGACTTACCTTCGGTGTGCTGCACTTTGAAGATTGGCAGTGGAGATTTAGTCTGAGGAGCTGGAAGAGCTGGAGAAGCTGGAGTGATTATAGGACGAAGGGTCGTCATGGAGTGGCTTGTCCTGTTAGCCTTACTCACGTGATGCCACTCGCCGTCACTTTCAGAACTTGTATCCAGTATAGATGGTCGTTTTCTGCATTGAGCAGCGTTGCTGGATCGACTATAACTCAATTGGAATTCCATAATGAAATTCAATTGATCACTTGTGGAGTGGTCTGGTGAGTGAAGGTGAAGCTCTGTGCTACTGGAGACAAAGTCAGCGTGGAGTTGGCTCACTGGGTGAACTGTCGTCCACAGATCGATTGATTGATAAAGATTAAGCCACCCAAGAGGTGGCACGGACATGAATAGCCCGTAAGTGGTACATTTTTTT
>WNGS01049452.1:99722-110140 GCA_020271785.1 Procambarus virginalis | reverse complement strand
TTAACAAGAAGAGAAGTAATTCAATGTAGGGGTAAAATAAATTATCTACTGAGCACCTTCTTTATGTTTCAGGTTACACTGAAACATTTTTTAATGGCAAGTTAAGTCATATACCAGAGTCCACACATGGGCAGCACAAGACCTGTGTGTTCGATGACAAAACCAAGACCACAGCGAGTTCAATATCTTGACCAGTTATGCAAAGGAAAATATCAAAGAAACCAAAATACATCACTTAGTTGCCAGCACCAAATAAGATCACAATTAATATCTTATTCCAGTGAACAGCAAAATAAAGGCTTGAATGTACAAATAACTTCATTCCGATTTGTAGAGACTTCAGATACAGCAGCGTTTTTAGAAAAGTGAGAAATTAAATCAATTTGTTGAACCAACTGAACGATCATTAAAAGATGCATTGTGCTTCCTTTGCAATAGAACTATAAAAGAAAATCACTTTGAAGAACATTTGTTCTTCGGAGGAGTCAGATGTACACTGTGTCATGAGCAGTTTTTGAATTGTCAAGAGTTTCAGTTAATGACAGTTAACAATAAAATGGTGATAGTGCCATGTAAGCACTCATTACAATACTGTAGTGACCCATTTGACTTCAAAGGTGAAAAACTCTTGGGTGACTCCACTAGCCTCATGAATGGCTCAGTAATTCCTTTATCTGTGCTGAAAAAGCTTTCATTTTATGTCAGCATACTGAATATCCTGGAGAATAAGGACCCATGGAGGTCAGCAATTTTTAAATGCAAACTACTTTTTCTGTCTGTTACAAAGTCATTTGGAAATATGAAGTCATTGTCGAACTTAAATAATGATATTGTTAAATCTATACCAGTTATAACACCAACACCAGTGCAAGAAAATAGCTACAGAACTGACAGAGGGAAACTTGATACAACTGGCAAAGAGAAATTTCATGCCACAGAAAGCTTCGAAACTAGTCAAGATATTTATATACCATTGAAGCAAAATTGTTACATGAGTAAGAGGCAAATTCCTGAAGATGAAGCGGAGGATCTACTTCTGTCTGAAGAATATGATTTTGAGCAACTGGAGCAGTCAGTAGAGTATGTTGAGGTAGCAGGTCTTATTAAGTTTCCTTATTCCACCTGCGACAAGAAGCCTAGACCTCATAAGAAACGGAAAGGTATAAAGTCTGGTCTAAGTCCTATAGTTAAAGAAAAACATAAACCTGAAGAACAAACCATTGAATATATAGAAACTGCAGAAAATGGTTACTATTTTGTTGTTCGTCAAGCAAATGAGGAATGTCCAATGTGTTATACAGTTATTTGCCCTTCCGATTTTAATGAGAATATTAAAACAATTCTCATGACCACAGTTTGCAGTTACTGTTTCCTAACTATATATATAAATATTGAGAGCCGTGATAATGTGTCCATTGTGACAGATGGTATTAAAAAGGCACAACAGTCATCATTTGGTATTAAAAAGGCACAAAAGTCATCATCTTCAACTGAAAATAATGTGTAAATTTTTAAAGCAACCGAAATACTCAATAAAAAGATTTCTTTACTGAAGTGAATATGTTCCGTTCCAGTTTAAATAAAATTAATTTTGCTGAATATAATTTTTAAAATCCAAAGATATTTTTAATATAAATTGGTGCTGGTGAAATACTGTCCTTAGGTGCTAAATAAAACCAAATGTATTATATATGTTTTAACTGTAAAAAAACATTTTTTGTGTGAAATTTACTATGATTTATTTTTCCATGTATTATCTTGCCAGTGTGTTCTTTAAAATGTATATGATAAAAAGACAGATATATAAAACTCCAGATAGGTTACCCCTTCTGTAAGGATTGTAATATTATAGATTCTCAATAACAATTCTTGTTTTCTATATTTACATTAGCTTATATCTGTGAGCTTGTGAAGTGTTGCCTGTGATGTCAATGGATTTTACTAATGCTCAAATGAACAATTAATTTTTATGAGGTTAAAATATATCAGTAATATATAACTTATTAACACAAAAACTAAATATTTCAAATATAAAATATAAATATAACCTTGGCACTTTTTCCCCTGCCCATCTTCGTCACTCTCAGGACTTCATAGAAAGACTGCGCCTGCAGCCCTCTTATAAGATGCTTAGCCTTGATGTCGATTCTCTGCTTACTAATGTAAGCAGAGATGACCTTGATGACGTTCTCTCTTTCCTTAGACAGAAGGCGACTTAGGGACTTCTTTCTCTCCCGCTTCCCACTGACGTTTTCCTCGGACTCATTAGACTGTGTAGACTCTAACTCTTTCTCTTTCTACGGTAAATACTACTCTCAATTTTTTGGTGTCGCTATGGGTTCCCCTTTTTCCCCAGGTTTTGCCATTTTTTACATGGAATACTTGGAAACTGTTCTTCTTCCTTCTATTATACTCGTCCTTCTCTCTGGCTTCGTTATGTTGATGACATTTTTGCTTTATGGCCTCATGACCTTAGTCTTTCCCAGCCTTTCCTTTCCTCCCTTAACATTCTGGCTCCTTCCATAAATTTCAAAGTTGAATGGTAATCTAATTACTTCCTTCCTTTTCTTAACGTTCACGTTCGCAGCTCTTTGTCCGGGTTCTGTTTCTCTGTCTACCGCAAACCGATGCATAGTGGCATGTACATTCACTTCTTTTCCTATCATCCTCCTTCTGTTAAGAAAAGTGTCCTCGTCTTTCTCTCCCTCCGCGCTCTAGACATCAGCGACCCTCAGTTTCTTAATTCTGAAAAAATTCTTTTATCTACAAATCATTCTCTCGCCTTGGTTACCCTTTATAGTTTATCAACTGTGCCTATTCTCAAGCTAAACGAAATTTCTTTCATCCTAAACCTGATTCCAACATTGGTAGCACCGTGCTCTGCCTTCCCTTCATATCTGAACTCAAACCTTTTTTTAATATCTTTCGTCTTCTTGACATAAAGCTCGCCTTTCGACAAACTAACACTTTTTCGTAGCAATCTAGTTCACACTGCTCCTAATGCTGCTGGTGTCAACACTATTTCCTGTTCGTCTTGTCCTCTCCAATACTTTGGTGAAACTGGCCGTACACTTAATGACCGACTTAAGGAACACAAGAGAAGTGTTAAGTCTGCAGACACAAACAATGCTCTCTTCTGCCATGATAGGGATTCTAATCATCCTATTGATTGGTCTTCCTCCAAAATAATCTTTCCTGCCTCTACTATACACAGACGCCGTCTGGTCGAATCGGCTCTGATACACATCATACCCAACATGAACCTGCGTCCTGGCTTTGCTGCTGTTGACTCTTCCCTTTCACAGTATATTCTCAAATGTTCCAAACTTTCAAACAAACGTGACCTAACATAAGCTTACCCTTCCTTTTATCTTTCTTTCTTTCTTGTTTACCTTGTTTTCTTTTACGATCCCTTTTTTATTCCTATTACTATCTCCTTTATTACACCTTATCATCCGTATCTGTTGCCTTACTTTTTTCTTCCTGTAAGATTTCCTTCTCTTCAACTCTCTCTTGCCTTTTTATTGACTTTGCCTCCTTCCTCTCATCCACGGGAGACATCTCCCCGTCACGCAGGGTGCAGGCGCACCTCCACAGATCGATTGATGATAAAGATTAAGCCACCCAAGAGGTGGCACGGGCATGAGTAGCCCGTAAGTGGTACATTTTTTCTGTAATTTTTTTTCATTATTCTGAGGTTGCATTTAATCATCAAGCTGTTATCGCGGGGGAGGATACTGCTTCACAGTCTTTATGAGGGTGTCCAGCTGCTGGACACCTTTGTTGACCAGGAGAGTGGCTCTGTTGATGGCTTCAGGGTGGCCACAGCAAGATTCAGGAACTCTTAAAGCTCTTCTAAGGTCGTTGGTTGCTTCACATTCCAGAAGATAGTGAAGTAATGGCTTTTCTGTGACAGTTTGGCAGAAGATGCACTCTCTCTGTCGGGGTTCACCAATCTCCCAGTTGCATCTGTAACCTAGACGTAGTCTATATAACCTAACTGCTATTTCCCTGTGGATTCCTTTTGGGATATTTAACCTTTCTAATTTGGTTGCCTGAAGATACCATGTTGCAGAGGGCGAACCTTCAGCTATTCTCTGGTGTAGGTAGGCTTTGTTGAGGTGTGAGAGCTTTTTGGTGATGATGTTTTTAATGTTCTCTAGGCTGGGTTGAATTGTTTTATCTATCACTGGATGACGAGTTGCCAGTTTAGCAATTTCATCAGCTTTCTCATTTAATGGGATTCCAATATGGGATGGGATCCAGTTCAAGGTTATGTTGAGTCCTTTGCCTTTAGCGACTGCTCCAAGATACAAAATGGTGGTAATTATTTCCACGTTATCTTTCCACTGTTTTTGTCCTAGTATTTGAAGTGCAGCTTTTGAGTCTGTGTGTATGATTGCATTTTGAGTGTTTTGTGCAATCACATATGCGAATGCCTGTTGTATGGCAAACAGCTCAGTTTGGGTTGATGATACTAGTCCTCCCAGTCTCCAATATGCCTGTATGCTGGCCGTGCAAAGAGCAGCGCCAGCACTCTCATATTCTGTGTCCACCGATCCGTCTGTGAAGATGTGGGTGGCTCCTGCTACTGCTATGCTATGCATGCTATACATTTGCTCTTCTATTATGCGCCTTAGGATTGTCGGATCATAGGCAGCCTTTTTCATTGGGAGACTTTCTATTACTATTTTGAAAGTAGGCTCTTCCCACGGTGCAGGAGGAGTGTAATTTGGGTGTGGATGATCACCCTCTCTATCGAGAATCATGCTTTTTAAATGTAGTCTGTTTAGGACTTTTCCTGCTCTTGCAGCCCAAGAGTTTCCATTGTTTTGGCCTAGTCCAACCACCAAGGCCTGCCGTACTGGGATTGGATCAGAAGAAATAATTATCTTACTGATAATTGTAGCTGTCCTTTGAGATATTCTTTCCTGTAGAGAGGGCAAACCCGTCTCCAGTCTAAGTGTTTCAAGCCTGGTCCACATGGGGGCTCCCAGTGCGGCTCTCATAGCATTGTTTTGGGCAACTTCAAGCGATCACTGATCTGACTGCCTGTACATAGTATGTGCGAAGGACTTGCAGATTGGCTCCTCCAGAGAGGGAGGTTAGCGACCTGAGTATTGCCGTCCTGGCCGCAGTTCGCTCTCTCAAGTAAGTGACCTCAGCATTAAAATTCATGTGTGTGTCCAGGATTATTCCTAGGTACTGATAGGTGTCCACCCATTCGATTGGTTGACCCTGTACTGTGAGTTGGATGTTGGGCTTCGCTATTTTTATGGGCATGGCTTTTGACTTTGAGGGGTTGAGTTTGATCCCAATCTGTTTTGCCTCTTGACTGATGCAGTCTAAGCATTTGGGTGCAAGGCGCGCCGCATCCCTTCCTTTTATGATGATGACAAAGTCGTCCGCGTAGTTTAGCAGCCTGCAGTGATGTGGAAGTTTCAACCTCATTATTCTTTCCATTAAACAGTTGAAGAGAAGAGGGCTGAGAATACCTCCTTGCGGTGTACCATTTTCATGTCTTTTGTACTCAGAGACTGTGCCATGAAGTTTTACTCTTGCTTCTCTGTTTATGAGACAGTTTTTGGTCCAGGAGAGCAAGTTGCCTGTGACCTCTTTGTCAATGAGGCAGCAGAGAATAGCTGGGGCGCTAGCCAGTTCAAAGGCTTTTTCGAGGTCCAGGAATATCAGCATTCCTGGTCTGTCATTCAAGTGGGCTAACAGAGTTGTAATACATTCCACTGTGCCAACCCCTTTTCTATAGGCATACATATCATGGTGCAGTTTAGGCATTTTCCACTCCAGTCTGTTGAGTGCCATTCTGTCAGCCGTCTTGGCTGTACAGCTTTGGAGAGAGATGGGCCTGGGATTAGCTGGATCTTTAGGTTTTGGGATCGGTACTATGTCTGCTCTATTCCAAGCTGAAGGTCTAGTTTGAGAGGTCCAGGCTAGATTAATTAACCTTAGGTATGCAGCGTCTCCCTCTGGGCCGAGGTTTCTAATCATTTTATAGGTTATTTTGTCGGCTCCAGGGGATGTATCCTTGGAGTTTTTCTTAGCCCGATTGAGCTCATCCAGTGTGAAAGGGGCATTAGTGTCAGAGACTTCTTCACATGATGTAAGGATTCTGTGCCACCTTTCTTCCTCTAGTCCGGTCTGTACTGCTAATACATCTGGTGGAAGTTGATTGCTGGCTGCTCTCTCTGCAAACCTGGTTGCCAGTACTTCGGCTTCCTGTTGAGGATCCTTGGGGTGTGGGGCTTTAGGTGTTTTATTCCCTTTGGCCCGGTGGATTTGCTGCCACATCTCTCCGAGAGAGGTGTGTTCATTCAGGTGTGAACACCATTCCAGCCACTTTTGTTCTTTTATTAGTCTGGTCTCTCGATGTACATGTTCCTTGACCTCACAAAGTAAGGACCTGTTGCGGTCACTTGGATGCTTTTTGTATAGCTTTCTTGTTCTGTTGAGTCTATGGTTGAGTTCTTTGACACGTTCGCAATAGTACCAATGATCTTTATGGTGTCCGGTGGACTGTTTTTTCAGTGGGATTGAGTGGTTGGCTGCACTTTGAATCACTTTGACAAATTCTTCTTCTGCCTGATTAATGTCTCCGGGAAGATCATAGTTTCTATGCCACTCTGAAATGAGGTTTTGAAATCGGTCCCAGTTTGCTAAAGCAAAGTTCCAGGCTTCAGATGGAGGCGGAGGTGGAGTGGGTAGGTCTAACTTAAGATCAATTTGGACCCCATAGTGGTCGCTTGTGAGTGTGGGCTCAACTGACCATGTCGCTACATCTCTTAGGGAGGCTGAAACGAAGGTTAGGTCTAATCTGCCTCCTTGGATGTGGGTAGGTTCATTCTTGTTTAGGATTTGTATTTCTGGAAGCTGGTCTAGTAGGTGTGCAATGTGAATGCCGGCTTCGTTTGTTGTGTTCGAGCCCAGTGCCAATCGATGATGGGCATTAAAATCTCCACAAATGATTGTGTTTGTTGTTGTCGCGTGTCCAAATAACACAGAGAGATCCATTTCGGCATGTGGAGACCTGTACACATTAAACACCTCAAGTGTGTCGTGTCTTAGCTCAATGGTTACTCCCATTACCTCTGTCCCTGCTCCACAATCAGGTGGGCTGGTTATGGACTTGGAGATCAGGTCACATTTTACATAGATTGCACATCCCCTGGATTGCCCATTGATCCATGGAAGGAAGAAGCCTCGATAGCCTGAGATTTTAGGTTCTAATCCGGCTCGAAGCAAGCTCTCCTGTAGTATCAGGATGTCTATGCCCTTGGTTACTGCTATGCATTGCAAGTGTTGCAATTTAGTGCGCAGTCCTTGCGCATTCCATTGCAGGATCTTTAGACCTCTAGGTTCTTGGAATTTGCTGATAATTCCGTGGTATCCATGGAGTCTGATGAACACGCCATGGAAGTTGCAATTGGTGTATAGGTTCTTAGTGGACCTGAAATTGACTCATCAATGTCGCTTTCTATCTGTTTTTTAGAGGGGTGTCTCCTGCCCTGCTGTCTTGAAGGTGAAGATATTACATTTTCGAATCTCTTGAGTTTGTGCTCAATTGTCTTCCGAGTCTCTGTGGTTTGCTTGATTCCATGTGATGACAGCAGACTTTCGATCAACTCCGTGACCAGAGTTTTGAGCATTGGCCAGAGAGCGTCTATTTCTGTGGGAGCACTATTTAAAGCTGTGCAGGTTTGGGGCCTAGTAGCTTTTAGACCCTGCTCAGTGGTAACTTTGACACTAGAATTGTTTTTCCTAATGGCCCCAGTGTGCTTACTGGATGAAATGGGAGGGCGACTGCTTTGAACATGATTCTTGTGTCCTCCATCTTTCTTTTTTCCTGTACGGGGGTCTTCACACCCTTCACCATGGCGGATGGTGAAGGGCCGTGTGCCCCCTCTTTCTGAATGGGTAGACCCCACGCGGTTTTAGTGGGCAGGGGAGCTGGTATTAGTTTTGGTGGGGGCTTCGGCTCTGCTGTAGGCGTGGTGGGGTTTGTTTGAAGCCTTTTGAGCCTTTCAGGGCATTTCAAGTTCCAGGCGTGATGTGCCTTGGAGCAATTTGGGCACTTTGCCTGAACAGGGTGGTTTGCCTTGTGTCTATCAATGCATATTTTTGTGTCATGGGGCTGGCTGCAGACTCCGCACCTCACTGGGCGTTGGCAGCCATCTTTGTGATGTCCAAATCTCTGACATCTGAAGCATCTTAGGGGCTCTGGGGTGTAAGGCCTGTGTTGGAATACGCCCCAGATTCCAAGGTCAAGTTTCTCCGGTATCCGTCCTCTAACTGTGAGAAGAACTTGTCGGGTTTCCTGTTTTGTGGTTCTTACCTGGCATCTCTCTGCTGACACCACATAGTTCAGCTTTTCGAGATGGTCAAGGGCCATATGCAAGGGATAGTGGAGGACAATGATTTTTCGTATTTTATCCTCAGGTTTCAGTTCCTCACATTTTGTGTAATTTTCAGAATCGTAGCGGCCGACTCGTCTTTAGGTCTCAGAATGTATTCACCTCTGAGATTAGGTTTTGCTCTGATCTGGAGCTGGGGGTACTCTTTTTCGAGGTCTACTACAGTGGCGTAGGAAGACTTACCTTCGGTGTGCTGCACTTTGAAGATTGGCAGTGGAGATTTAGTCTGAGGAGCTGGAAGAGCTGGAGAAGCTGGAGTGATTATAGGGCGATGGGTCGTCATGGAGTGGCTTGTCCTGTTAGCCTTATTCACGTGATGCCACTCGCCGTCACTTTCAGAACTTGTATCCAGAGGAGCTGGAAGAGCTGGGGAAGCTGGAGTGATTATAGGGCGATGGGTCGTCATGGAGTGGCTTGTCCTGTTAGCCTTACTCACGTGATGCCACTCGCCGTCACTTTCAGAACTTGTATCCAGTATAGATGGTCGTTTTCTGCATTGAGCAGCGTTGCTGGATCGACTATAACTCAATTGGAATTCCATAATGAAATTCAATTGATCACTTGTGGAGTGGTCTGGTGAGTGAAGGTGAAGCTCTGTGCTACTGGAGACAAAGTCAGCGTGGAGTTGGCTCACTGGGTGAACTGTCGTCCACAGATCGATTGATTGATAAAGATTAAGCCACCCAAGAGGTGGCACGGACATGAATAGCCCGTAAGTGGTACATTTTTTTTTCTGTAATTTTTTCATTATTCTGAGGTTGCATTTAACCATCAAGCTGTTATCGCGGGGGAGGATACTGCTTCACAGTCTTTATGAGGGTGTCCAGCTGCTGGACACCTTTGTTGACCAGGAAAGTGGCTCTGTTGCTGGCTTCAGGGTGGCCACTGCAAGATTCAGGAACTCTTAAAGCTCTTCTAAGGTCGTTGGTTGCTTCACATTCCAGAAGATAGTGAAGCAATGGCTTTTCTGTGACAGTTTGGCAGAAGATGCACTCTCTCTGTCGGGGTTCACCAATCTCCCAGTTGCATCTGTAACCTAGACGTAGTCTATATAACCTAACTGGTATTTCCCTGTGGATTCTTTTTGGGATATTTAACCTTTCTAATTTGGTTGCCTGAAGATACCAAGTTGCAGAGGGCGACATGCAGGTATAAGAGCCAAAATGCTGTTTCAGTCATAACACGGGAGACATCTCCCGTCACGCAGGGTGCAGGCGCACCTCCACAGATCTTCAGTATCATCTAGTGATACTGGTAATGGCTCAAAAGGGCCACCACTTACGGGCTATTCATTCCCGTGCCACCTTTTGGGTGGCTTAATCTTTATCAATCCTCAATCTTCCTCTCTCATAGACGAAGACGAGATCACCAGACGAAGACGACTACGGACGACTCTCTCTCTCTCTCGTACCTTTTTGAAAGTTTCAGCATTATTTAGAATATGAGAAAGAAGTTATTTGCAAGCTTTCACTAAAACATTAAGGCATCTTTCTTGAATATTTTGAAACTTTTCCTGGGTTAGAAAATTGTTTTTCTGTTAGTGGTCTGAAGTGTTAAAAATTCGTAATCAGAAATCTGTTTCTCCAGGGGCAGATATATATGGAATTATAGTTCAATTAACATGAAGCTTTCCATGATCAAGACGCACGATTCTTCTGAGTATTCCAAGAGTGAAGTTTTTCTAAGACAGTGTGAAGGCTACACTGATCTGCTTCATCTTTTTGATAAAGTAAAATCATCCTTCAAAATCATTTAGGATTGGTTTGAGAAATGTGAAATATCGCTTACTGGGGGATCAGAGTACAATGAAAATAGTTGCTTTACAACATATTTATCACACGAGGACGAAGCGATTTGGTAATGAGTTGTTGAGGAATCCCACTGATCTAACAACTGCTTTACATTACCGCTCCTTGCCAACCATTGTGGTTTCTGACAAAGGTATTAACTGTAAGAGATCTTTCCAATCATTTATCAATATATGTGGAAATA
>WNGS01049452.1:76374-88655 GCA_020271785.1 Procambarus virginalis | reverse complement strand
AATAACCCCCAATGTTGATATTTGAGGTTTTGACTTTAATTAATAATTACAGTCTTCATTATTTTCAAGTGAATATCCATTGAATGTTTTTCCAGAGACACTGGTTCTCTGGTGTCATTCTAATGCTCAATTTTATTTGTTTTCCCTCTTTTCTCAAAAGCGGGTGGTCCTTCGATTAATTTTAATATAACAATTAAACAATTATTTTTCTGAGTTCAAGCCCCAGATACCCAACATTTTGGTCTCTTCGAACCGGATACCAATTAATATTTAACTATATCGGTTCTCGAGCACCAAAACAACATTTTGGTCTCTTCGAACCGGATACCAATTAATATTTCACTATATCGGTTCTCAAGCACCAAAACAACATTTTGGTCCTTTTCGAACTGGATAAATATCATTTAATATTAACCATTTCAGTTCTCAGACCAGAACAACATTTGGTCTTATCGAACTGGATACATACCAATTACCATTAAACTGTATCCGTTCTCAGAAACCAAAACAACATTTTGGTCTCTTAGAACTGGATACAACCCAAGAAATTCTTACAATTAGTCCTGTACTAATGAGTAGTACATACATTATACATTTTTGTGCTGACCCTAGCAAGGGTGGGATTCAACATTACAGTAACTCTGATTAGAGTGTACCGATATCAATTATTTGTGTATTCATTATTTTTGTGTGTGGTTTTGAGTGTTGCTGTATGATCACCATTACATCTAATGGTGATAAAGATGAGCTAGCCGGACGAAAGTTAATGGTGACATGCAGACACCACTCAAAATCTTTAGCTATATACTTGTTAGGTAGGGACATTTAACCTCAAAGTGAGGTAGAGTTTAATTTAGCCAGAACTCAGGCTATACTCAATATTAATTATCAACTAATGAACAAATTTCCCAGCTTCATTAGTAATATTCAATCAAGTCCTATGAAATTTGGACTTAAAGCTAACATGGCTACTCCTGAGCAATTAAGGAGAACCTATATTGGCCTCAAAGGCCATTTAACTGGACTAATCAATAAGTCTGATGATTTGTCCAAGGCAACTCCCATTGATTACTATCTACTAGAATCATCAGTGAGAGTAGCTAATCTTAAGTTTGATCAAGTTAAATTAGCAAGTCAGTCTTATCTTAACTCACTGAATGCTACTAAAACTGATCTAGAGGAATTAGATCAAATTGTAACAAATATTTCACAACACGAAGATGAGACTCAAGATAAATTTGATGTACTATCCAGTATAGTAAACCATCAACCCAATACAAATTCTACTGTCTCAATCCAGTAATCAATTACCTGAGGTTCGTCTACCTACTTTAGACTTACCTACATTTGCAGGGCTGGATGAAGAAAATTGGGACACATTTTGGACTTCATTTGAAGTTCATATCCATAACAGGTCTTATCTTGACCCAATTTCTAAATTTTCATACCTGATTAGTCTTCTCAAAGGGGAAGCTAAAAAGGTTATAAATAACTTAGCTCTCACTGAGAGTAATTATGTGGAAGCTATCAAACTGCTGAAGTTGAATTATTGCAATCAGGAGTTAAGTATAGCTAACCTTTATTACCAATTGCTAGATCTGAATGCACCAAGTAACAGACCACACTCACTTCAAAGCTTCAGGCTAGAAGCAGAGTCTCTAGTGAAGGCCTTAGGTACTAAAGTTGATGTACCAGCTTCAGAATGGTCAATCAAGTTACTTTTGCAGAGGAAATTACCTCAAATTATCTTAGCAGAAATATGTTCACATTATAAAACTGAGTTTCTCACTCTCGAGCAAATATTCGAAGGGCTGAGAATAACAGTTAACAGGTTGAAGACTCATGATAAGATTAAACCTGAGTCTAAATTACCTAACATTGACATCTCAGTCAAACCTAAATTGACTTTGAATAAATCCAATAAATCTAAGCCTAAGACTACTCCATCCACTGGAAAGGGGAGTAGTAGTGTAGGTACTTATACTGTATCTCCCTCTGACACTCCAACTGATGTGTCTACTAAAAGGACAAATTCAGTCAGAGAGAGCAGGTGCTTGTTCTGCGATCAAGAACATCTCACCTACAAATGTACGGTTTATCCTAACTTTAACACCAGGATTAAAAAACTTCAAGAATTACACAGATGCACCAAGTGCATGGGTTCTCATGAACCCAGTAAATGTGTTGTGCAGCTACGGATATGCAGTAGATGCCACAAAGGTGTACATCATTATGCCTTATGTAGAACAATTTCTACCCAATCTGTGACACCTGGGAAGAATTCTATGAATTCTACCACGGTACAATATTGCAAAGTGCATCAGGAAATAAGTGTACTTGCTACTGAGGCAGGCAATAATACCACTCTGCCTACAGCTCAACTTAAGCTAATAGACAAGAAATCTAGAGTCAACACTAGAGGTCTCTTTGATCAGGGATCACAGAAAACCTTTATCACGCAACAATTAGTGGAGCAGTTAAAATTAAAACCTGCCAAAAGTGTGAGACTGAACATTTCTGGGTTCTTGACTAATAGTGGACCTCGTGAATACCAAGTAGTCAAGGTATTAGTGAGACTCGGCTCTTCTACTAGTCCAATACAAGCGGTAGTAGTTGATAAACTGCCTTAAGGGGCGTTTCAATGGTTGCAGAAAAGTTGTTCAATGTCAACCAATATTTTTTGACTAGTTGTATATGAAAAGGGCTGCAATTGTCCCATGTTTCAGTACTTCAGCGTAAATAGAAAGAGAGTTTTTTTTTTTTTCAACGTTTTTTTCACATTTTCAATTCGACACTTCTTCACACACGTTTCAGATATAATTATTCTGTGACCCTTTTCTGACACATTGGCATATAATAAAGGATTGCATGTAAAAGAATTTCCAAAACATCTTTAGTTTTCCTAATACAAATGTTCAAAGTTCCCCCCAAAATTATGCAAATATGGCATGTTTATTGCTATTATAAAATCAATAAATGAACTTAGAGAAACAGGGATACGTGCACATGTAGAGAGAAGCCATACATTATATACTGTGTAAGTTTCATGTATATTGAATAAAAAATTAAAAAGTTTTGTCAACATTTGTGTCAATTGAAAAAAAAAACAGAAATTAATAAAGTCTAAGGTTCTAAAATCTGTGGCTGAGGTTGACATCAACCAATTTTCTCCAAAATTGGCATCCTTACAGATAGGCTTACGTACAGTAAGGTCTGTAAGTAAAGCTTGATGCAAAAACGCCCCAAAAAAAATGAAAAAAAAAAAAAAATTTGAAAAAAAAAAATCCTTTTTTTTTCTCTTAAATTTTTTTCCAATTAAACTAATTATATATTGTTTAATATATGCTATTGTGATAGCAAAGAGTCATAGCTATGATTTCAGTTGACACTTTTGATTCATAATCATTTTGACCATTTTGGCATAATTTTCACAACTACTTCAATATTTTTTCTCCCTTCCTATTTATGCTACGATGCTGAAACTTGGACCAGAAGAAACACTTTTCATATAGAACTTGTCAAAAAAGTTTGATTGAAATCGAAACGAGTTTTCATTTTTGCATTTTGGAGCCAAAACGGATTGGAATGCCCCCTTCAGTATATCTGGCTCTGGTTGGCCCCCAATTAGATTATGCAGATCAGTTTCGTCGCCGACTATAGAATGGATATAAATTCATTGAACGTGTCCAGCGTAGGATGACTAAGTTAATTCCCCAAATGAATTTTGTTAATCTTTCTTTCATATGAAAGATTTCTAATTTGGGGATTAACTTAGCATCATCTACGCTGGACACGTTCAAATGAATTTATATCCATTCTATAGTACGGCGACGAAAACTGAACTGCATAATCTAAATGGGGCCTAACCAGAGCAAGATATAGCTGAAGAACCACACCAGGTGTTGTTACTAACGCTTCGATTAATAAATCCCAGCGTCCTATTTGCCTTATTACGAACATTTATGCATTGATCCTTTTGTTTTAAATTCTTACTAATCATAACTCCCAGATCCCGTTCGCAATCCGACTTCGCAATCTCAACACCATCTAGCTCGTAACTTGTAACTCTATCATCATTACCTAGCCTCAGAACTTTACATTTATCAGCATTAAATTGCATCTGCTAATCTTTTGACCATTTCAAAGCCCTATTTAGATAAACTAGAAGTGATAGTGAGTCTTCTTCCGTGTTAATTTCCCTACCGATTTTAGTATCATCTGCAAATTTGCAGGTGTTGCTACTCAAACCTGAATCTAAATCATTTATATATGTTATAAACAACAGAGGTCCCAGGACAGAGCCTTGAGGAGCTCCACTAACAACATTATCCCACTCTGACTTAACCCCATTTATACTAACTCTCTGTTTCCTTTGGAATAGCCATGCCCTAATCCAACTTAATATAGCACCCCCAATACCATGAGCCTTTATTTTTTAATCAATCTTTCATGTAGCACTGTAACAAAAGCTTTGCTAAAGTCATGGTACACAACATCACAATCCTTACCACTATCAACTGCTTCAACTATTTGTTTCAAAGTTAACTGACATACAACATCAACAAGAGTTTTTTTTCCGTGGCACTCTTCGCTATCTCATCAACTACCTCATTCAACATTATTCCCACATGTGAAGGGATCCACATGAATCTTATTTATACCCAGTTTTTTTCTAATTTCTTAACATTCTCTCTACACTCTATCACAATATTCTGGTATACTGGGCGTCTGCTATTTAAACACTCTAACGCTCCTCTGCTGTCAATAAAGAAGCAGGTATTTTCACCACATTTGACTACTTCCTGTAATCCTGCTAATACACCTTGGAGTTCAGCCTGCGTTGTAGAGACATTGTCAGTTAAGCGGCGTCCAATAACAGTATCTACAGTGCCGATGTCAGTGTAGTCCCTGATCAAGACTCCGCTTCCTGCCTTCCCATCCCTAGCTACTGACCCATCACAATATACATGTAGAGTGTTTTCTGTAGGCATTTTTCTAATTATACAATCATATGTTGCCAGCAGCTCTCTATTTCATACATACTTTTTTTCTTTTGCAAGGGAGTAAATACTACATCTACATTACAATCCTCCCATTGCGGTCTGAATTTTCTCTTGGGCACAGCAATACACTCTAATAACATCACACTTAGTAACATTAGAACCTAAGGTATTTATATACGCTCTTTTCTTCATCATACATTGTTCATTACTTCCCACCTTTTGAACCGAGAGGATTAATTCATTAGCTCCCCCATCTCTCATTAATCTAATGGCAGAGGCTACATTTATTTCTGCAATTCTATCCCCAATACTCTGCAGACTCAACTCCATCCTCATTATCTCAATCATAGCATTTCTTGGGCATCCTAAGATAATTCTCATGGCTTCATTTTGTATTTTCTCCAACTTGCCCATCCTACCTTTACCAAAACAATAAATGACAGGTGCAGCATAATCAATAAGAGATCTTACAGTACTCAAGTATATCATTCGTAACACAGGGACTCCCACTCCCTTTCCACAGCATGCCGAGGCCTTCAGAGGTTGTAACCTCTTCCGACATTGACCCAACTATCTGTTTCATCATGGCTTCCAAACTCTCATGGGTATATCCAACATGTATGCCTAAATATTTATATATATTAACTCTATATTTTTACCGTTTATTTTCAATATAATGGGGCCTCCGACTTCTACATTCAAACATAGTTTAGTCTTCATTAACCACCAGTCTCATATGGTGACACAGGTTTCCAAAATTATCCAACACTGTTTGAACCTTTGAAATATCTTTGCCCTGAAACAAAATATCATCGGCATATATGATCGGAATTACTCCATTTGAGTATCTCTCAGATGCTCTCTTATTCATTAGTACATTAAACAGGGTGGGACTCAACACTCCTCCCTGAGGTGTGCCGAGTTCAAAAGATCTCACACCTGACATACAACCTTGATACCACACCTGAGCCTTCATTTCGTACAGATAATCCCCTATCCAGCGCAATAATCTCCCTTTAACACCAAGCCCAGCTAATTTATATAAAATAACCTCTTTATTGGCTTTATCAAAAGCTCCTTGTAAATCAATAAAAATTCTATAATAATCATTATCATTAGTTAGACATTTAATAATACAGTCAGAGGTACTTTTTCCTCTGAGGAACCCGAACAAATTACTAGACAGCTGATCACCTATTATATATAAAAGTCTATTTAAAATGATCCTCTCCCGAACACGAACACACAGGACAGTTCACCCAGTGAGCCAACTCCACGCTGACTTTGTCTCCAGTAGCACAGAGCATCACCTTCACTCACCAGACCACTCCAAAGTGGTAATTTGAATTTCATTATGGAATTCCAATTGAGTTATAATCGATCCAGCAATGCTGCTCAGTGCAGAAAACGACCATCTATACTGGATACACGTTCTGAAAGTGACGGCGAGTGGCATCACGTGAGTAAGGCTAACAGGACAAGCCACTCCATGACGACCCATCGCCCTATAATCACTCCAGCTTCCCCAACTCCTCTGGATACAAGTTCTGAAAGTGACGGCGAGTGGCATCACGTGAATAAGGCTAACAGGACAAGCCACTCCATGACGACCCATCGCCCTATAATCACTCCAGCTTCTCCAGCTCTTCCAGCTCCTCAGACTAAATCTCCACTGCCAATCTTCAAAGTGCAGCACACCGAAGGTAAGTCTTCATATGCCACTGTAGTAGACCTCGAAAAAGAGTACCCCAAGCTCCAGATCAGAGCAAAACCTAATCCAAAACCTGAGGTGAATACATTCTGAGACCTAAAGACGAGTCGGCCGCTACGATTCTGAAAAATTACACAAAATGTGAGGAACTGAAACCTGAGGATAAAATACGAAAAATCATTGTCCTCCACTATCCCTTGCATATGGCCCTTGACCATCTCGAAAAGCTGAACTATGTGGTGTCAGCAGAGAGATGCCAGGTAAGAACCACAAAACAGGAAACCCGACAAGTTCTTCTCACAGTTAGAGGACGGATACCGGAGAAACTTGACCTTGGAATCTGGGGCGTATTCCAACACAGGCCTTACACCCCAGAGCCCCTAAGATGCTTCAGATGTCAGAGATTTGGACATCACAAAGATGGCTGCCAACGCCCAGTGAGGTGCGGAGTCTGCAGCCAGCCCCATGACACAAAAATATGCAT
Organism: Procambarus virginalis; assembly: GCA_020271785.1. Classification (NCBI taxonomy): domain Eukaryota; kingdom Metazoa; phylum Arthropoda; class Malacostraca; order Decapoda; family Cambaridae; genus Procambarus; species Procambarus virginalis. The sequence goes on along the minus strand of WNGS01049452.1, from coordinate 81,457 downwards.
TGATAGACACAAGGCAAACCACCCTGTTCAGGCAAAGTGCCCAAATTGCTCCAAGGCACATCACGCCTGGAACTTGAAATGCCCTGAAAGGCTCAAAAGGCTTCAAACAAACCCCACCACGCCTACAGCAGAGCCGAAGCCCCCACCAAAACTAATACCAGCTCCCCTGCCCACTAAAACCGCGTGGGGTCTACCCATTCAGAAAGAGGGGGCACACGGCCCTTCACCATCCGCCATGGTGAAGGGTGTGAAGACCCCCGTACAGGAAAAAAAGAAAGATGGAGGACACAAGAATCATGTTCAAAGCAGTCGCCCTCCCATTTCATCCAGTAAGCACACTGGGGCCATTAGGAAAAACAATTCTAGTGTCAAAGTTACCACTGAGCAGGGTCTAAAAGCTACTAGGCCCCAAACCTGCACAGCTTTAAATAGTGCTCCCACAGAAATAGACGCTCTCTGGCCAATGCTCAAAACTCTGGTCACGGAGTTGATCGAAAGTCTGCTGTCATCACATGGAATCAAGCAAACCACAGAGACTCGGAAGACAATTGAGCACAAACTCAAGAGATTCGAAAATGTAATATCTTCACCTTCAAGACAGCAGGGCAGGAGACACCCCTCTAAAAAACAGATAGAGTCTAGATCGTCGGAAAGCGACATTGATGAGTCAATTTCAGGTCCACTAAGAACCTATACACCAATTGCAACTTCCATGGCGTGTTCATCAGACTCCATGGATACCACGGAATTATCAGCAAATTCCAAGAACCTAGAGGTCTAAAGATCCTGCAATGGAATGCGCAAGGACTGCGCACTAAATTGCAACACTTGCAATGCATAGCAGTAACCAAGGGCATAGACATCCTGATACTACAGGAGAGCTTGCTTCGAGCCGGATTAGAACCTAAAATCTCAGGCTATCGAGGCTTCTTCCTTCCATGGATCAATGGGCAATCCAGGGGATGTGCAATCTATGTAAAATGTGACCTGATCTCCAAGTCCATAACCAGCCCACCTGATTGTGGAGCAGGGACAGAGGTAATGGGAGTAACCATTGAGCTAAGACACGACACACTTGAAGTGTTTAATGTGTACAGGTCTCCACATGCCGAAATGGATCTCTCTGTGTTATTTGGACACGCGACAACAACAAACACAATCATTTGTGGAGATTTTAATGCCCATCATCGATTGGCACTGGGCTCGAACACAACAAACGAAGCCGGCATTCACATTGCACACCTACTAGACCAGCTTCCAGAAATACAAATCCTAAACAAGAATGAACCTACCCACATCCAAGGAGGCAGATTAGACCTAACCTTCGTTTCAGCCTCCCTAAGAGATGTAGCGACATGGTCAGTTGAGCCCACACTCACAAGCGACCACTATGGGGTCCAAATTGATCTTAAGTTAGACCTACCCACTCCACCTCCGCCTCCATCTGAAGCCTGGAACTTTGCTTTAGCAAACTGGGACCGATTTCAAAACCTCATTTCAGAGTGGCATAGAAACTATGATCTTCCCGGAGACATTAATCAGGCAGAAGAAGAATTTGTCAAAGTGATTCAAAGTGCAGCCAACCACTCAATCCCACTGAAAAACAGTCCACCGGACACCATAAAGATCATTGGTACTATTGCGAACGTGTCAAAGAACTCAACCATAGACTCAACAGAACAAGAAAGCTATACAAAAGCATCCAAGTGACCGCAACAGGTCCTTACTTTGTGAGGTCAAGGAACATGTACATCGAGAGACCAGACTAATAAAAGAACAAAAGTGGCTGGAATGGTGTTCACACCTGAATGAACACACCTCTCTCGGAGAGATGTGGCAGCAAATCCACCGGGCCAAAGGGAATAAAACACCTAAAGCCCCACACCCCAGGATCCTCAACAGGAAGCCGAAGTACTGGCAACCAGGTTTGCAGAGAGAGCAGCCAGCAATCAACTTCCACCAGATGTATTAGCAGTACAGACCGGACTAGAGGAAGAAAGGTGGCACAGAATCCTTACAGCATGTGAAGAAGTCTCTGACACTAATGCCCCCTTCACACTGGATGAGCTCAATCGGGCTAAGAAAAACTCCAAGGATACATCCCCTGGAGCCGACAAAATAACCTATAAAATGATTAGAAACCTCGGCCCAGAGGGAGACGCTGCATACCTAAGGTTAATTAATTTAGCCTGGACTTCTCAAACTAGACCTTCAGCTTGGAATAGAGCAGACATAGTACCGATCCCAAAACCCAAAGATCCAGCTAATCCCAGGCCCATCTCTCTCCAAAGCTGTGCAGCCAAGACGGCTGACAGAATGGCACTCAACAGACTGGAGTGGAAAATGCCTAAACTGCACCATGATATGTATGCCTATAGAAAAGGGGTTGGCACAGTGGAATGTATTACAACTCTGTTAGCCCACTTGAATGACAGACCAGGAATGCTGATATTCCTGGACCTCGAAAAAGCCTTTGAACTGGCTAGCGCCCCAGCTATTCTCTGCCTAACAAAAGCACAAAGGCAACTGCAGAAGGCCTATTGGCCCATACGAGGCAGCTCCTATTTATAACCACCCAATCCCATCATATACATGTCCAACCCATGCTTGAAACATCGAGGGACTCCACCTCCACAATGTTACCGGCAATTGGTTCCACAAATCAACAACCCTGTTACTGAACCAGTATTTACCCAAGTCTTTCCTAAATCTAAACTTATCCAATTTATACCCATTGTTTCGCGTTCTGTCCTGTGTTGATACTTTCAATACCCTATTAATATCCCCTTTGTTATGTCCATTCATCCACTTGTAAACCTCTATCATGTCACCCGTAACTCTTCGCCTTTCCAGTGAATGCAAATTAAGCTTTGTTAATCTTTCTTCATATGAAAGATTTCTAATTTGGGGAAGTAACTTAGTCATCCTACGCTGGGACACGTTCAAGTGAATTTATATCCATTCTATAATATGGCGACCAAAACTGAACTGCATAAACTAAACAACTGGGGCCTAACCAGAGCAAGATATAGCTTGAGAACCACCCCATGGTCTTCTCTGCTGCCTCATTGACAAAGAGGTCACAGGCAACCTGCCTCCTGGACCAAAAACTGTCTCATAAACAGAGAAGCAAGAGTAAAACTTCATGGCACAGTCTCTGAGTACAAAAGACATGAAATGGTACACCGCAAGGAGGTATTCTCAGCCCTCTTCTCTTCAACTGTTTAATGGAAAGAATAATGAGGTTGAAACTTCCACATCACTGCAGGCTGCTAAACTACGCGGACGACTTTGTCATCATCATAAAGGAAGGGATGCGGCGCGCCTTGCACCCAAATGCTTAGACTGCATCAGTAAAGAGGCAAAACAGATTGGGATCAAACTCAACCCCTCAAAGTCAAAAGCCATGCCCATAAAAATAGCGAAGCCCAACATCCAACTCACAGTACAGGGTCAACCAATCGAATGGGTGGACACCTATCAGTACCTAGGAATAATCCTGGACACACACATGATTTAAGCTGAGATCACTTACTGAGAGAGCGAACTGCGGCCAGGACGGCAATCCTCAGGTCGCTAACCTCCCTCTCTGGAGGAGCCAATCTGCAAGTCCTTCGCACATACTATATACAGGCAGTCAGATCAGTGATCGATTATGCCGCACCTGCACTCACAAATCTATCACACCAACAGTGGAAAAAGCTTGAAGTTGCCCAAACAATGCTATGAGAGCCGCACTGGGAGCCTCCATGTGGACCAGGATTGAAACACTTAGACTGGAGACGGGTTTGCCCTCTCTACAGGAAAGAATATCTCAAAGGACAGCTACAATTATCAGTAAGATAATTATTTCTTCTGATCCAATCCCAGTACGGCAGGCCTTGGTGGTTGGACTAGGCGAAAACATGAAACTCTTGGGCTGCAAGAGCAGGAAAAGTCCTAAACAGACTACATTTAAAAAGCATGATTCCGATAGAGAGGTGATCATCCACACCAAATTACACTCCTTCTGCACCGTGGGAAGAGCCTACTTTCAAAATAGTAATAGAAAGTCTCCCCATGAAAAGGCTGCCTATGATCCGACAATCCTAAGGCGCATAATAGAAGAGCAAATGTATAGCATAGCAGGAGCCACCCACATCTTCACAGACGATCGGTTGACACAGAATATGAGAGTGCTGGCGCTGCTCTTTGCACGGCCAGCATACAGGCATATTGGAGACTGGGAGGACTAGTATCATCAACCCAAACTGAGCTGTTTGCCATACAACAGGCATTCGCATATGTATTGCACAAAACACTCAAAATGCATCATACACACAGACTCAAAAGCTGCACTTCAAATACTAGGACAAAAACAGTGGAAAGATAACGTGGAAATAATTACCACCATTTTGTATCTTGGAGCAGTCGCTAAAGGCAAAGGACTCAACATAACCTGAACTGGATCCATCCCATATTGGAATCCATTAAATGAGAAGCTGATGAAATTGCTAAACTGGCAACTCGTCATCCAGTGATAGATAAAACAATTCAACCCAGCCTAGAGAACATAAAAACATCATCACCAAAAAGCTCTCACACCTCAACAAAGCCTACCTACACCAGAGAATAGCTGAAGGTTCGCCCTCTGCAACATGGTATCTTCAGGCAACCAAATTAGAAAGGTTAAATATCCCGAAAGGAATCCACAGGGAAATAGCAGTTAGTTATATAGACTACGTCTAGTTACAGATGCAACTGGGAGATTGGTGAACCCCGACAGAGAGAAGTGCATCTTCTGCCAAACTGTCACAGAAAAGCCATTACTTCACTATCTTCTGGAATGTGAAGCACCAACGACCTTAGAAGAGCTTTAAGAGTTCCTGAATCTTGCAGTGGCCACCCTGAAGCCAGCAACAGAGCCACTCTCCTGGTCAACAAGTTGTCCAGCAGCTGGACACCCTCATAAAGACTGTGCAGCATATCCTCCCCCCGATAACAGCTTGATGATTAATGCAACCTCAGATAATGAAAAAATTACAGAAAAAAATGTACCACTTACGGGCTATTCTGCCCGTGCCACCTCTTGGTGGCTTAATCT